>CM061535.1:51247014-51455320 GCA_030545055.2 Neoaliturus tenellus | reverse complement strand
GGCGCCAAAACGAGCAGTAAAAGCTAATAACTCTTTTTGTGACGTACCGTTAACTGATAAGAACAAAACATTATCTCTTCTCATTTTCTAAAAGGCTTTCAGACATTCGGGATACTGCAACGTAAACTACCCTAACAATAATGGAAAAATTACGCTGTTCCTTTTAATTTTCAAACGCAGATTAAAAGTCTTCCTTCTACACCTTTTCATGAACGTTCCTTTAAAACGCAGGTATAAATTTTAGTTGTAGGATATGAATACCCTCGTTAGACGTGTATGCGGGACCGGGGTCCGAAGTGGCCGAATATGGGAGGGATTGCCCTTTATGTGGCTTCGGATCATGGCGGCGCTACTTGTTTTTACCCCCCCCCCCCCCACAACGGCTAAACCCTTCCATCCCCCACGTAAACACATTTATGTGGGTAACCCCGAGCTGAAAGAGTACAAAAATTTTGGGAGTTTGAAAAAGAGTTTATTTAAAATCAATTAATGTTTAAAAATTAATGGGGAAATCTATAGAAGATATCCAATGTGGCACAATTTAGACTAATCTATAGAAATAATCATCAAGGGATTAATATTTACAGCAGGGCAGGCAATAATTAAACTTGGGGATTCCGATATCTGGTACAGGGACAGTCAAAAATGAATTGAATATTTGAATTTTGGGATCCGCAAGATCAGTGCTGATTAACCTCATTAATTTCCAAGACAGGGTAGGAATGTTATCTTTCAAAATATGTTTTTTTTTATTTTACAAATCCTATTCAAATTTTGGTAAATGATAAGGTTACAACATTGTTATAAATAAGGTTCTTTGCCAACAAACAAAGAGCGCTATGCATTATTAAAATTTGAAATTGTCCCATCAGAATAACATTGCTGGGCTTGGGTTTAGCTTTTTAACACGTTAATTTACAGCAATAAATAAGTGTATTTTGACTATTGGATTAGGTACTGATAATCACAATAATGGATTCGCAGGGTGTGATTGATTTAAAACTGAATGTAACAATTTTAGCGATTGCATATAGTCCAGATTAAATTGCTTGATTTCGACCAACACGTTTACTAGTACAGTTTAATGTGTGTAAATAATAAATCCAAGATTTCTCTGATGCAAAATTGGGGTTAGTGATCATCTTGGAGTTAACGATTAGAAAACATTTACACCAAGAACTGAGCAACAAGAAAATATAAGTGTAATAAAAGGCGACTGAACAAAAAAGTCATTGGGTTGAGTTTAAAGGGCCATAACTATAATTAAAAAGCTATGAATGGCATGCAATGATTAAGCTACATTATAAATGTTACCGCTTTGTCTGTAAAGTTATTATATATTAATAACATCAGTTTTTAAATATTTTAGCTCGATGAAGGGCTATAGCACGTATCACACTTGGATATCTAGCAACTATAATGTTCATAAATTTTAATACTCTTTCGACTATGAATTGCACACTTCCCAAAACTCTATTTATTTAGGGAATATTTTATAGTAATTTAGGCGATTCCTCTTCATTTTTATGTGAATTAAATTCTATGAACAAGATATTTTATTGTAGAAGTCATAATAATCGGTAAATTGTTTCTACTTGTTTTGATAAATATTGTTTCCTCGTATGTGACGCTACGATGCCCTAGGATCACGGCCAATGATGTTTGTCCGTTTGTAAACAAAAACGTTACCGTAGTGGTTCTCTGTCGTGTGTACTCACTCTCCGTTCGCATACCGAATGATCTTGCCAAGAATATCGCTCTCACACAAGTAGACAGGCATAGTGAGTTTTACTAAATTAATATTGAGTTAATACGAGTATAGACGTAGTGTTTTTTTCTTTTTTAGTTTTTAGCAGTCAGAGACGTTTGTATGAATTTAGAACATAATAAATTATCATCATTATAAATTAATGATAATAAATTATCATTAATATTTTCCATTTTTAAAAATATATAAAATCCATAGTTCAAGTTAAGCAAAACAGAAGAAAAATATCTATAGATTATCTGCGGAAGATTCATTATTGATGATAATTTATTATAAATCGAAATCGGTATTAAACGAAAGGTCAAAGTTAACTGAAGTAACAGAATCAACCCAATAAGTTCAAAAACTTTTAAACATGAATTATAAATTATTTACGAGCTAACCGAAGAGCGTAGGTTAAACCCGCATTATTCACAGCATAACATAACGGCCAATGTTTGGCAACGATCATCGAACCCGTCACAAGAAAGAATTGTTCCAGCTGCCACACAAGTGTACTGTAATTTAAAACAAATCGGCGTTGAAAGGAAAGAGAAGGAACGTGTAACAACGGTTATTGTTGCAGTGACGACAATATGTAATGAACAAAAGTCATGTCGTGTATGCACTCGCACTCTCTCTTGCACGCACCTCTTCACACCCTACCCCCTTCCGCGCCGCGCCCGCCCCGCGATAACAAGCATGTGTTCCAATTTAAGAAGGGGGATTTCAAGCACCGGAGTCGGGGTGAAAGCGTTATTAAGAGGCCAAAAGGAAAACGAGAAAGAGCTGGGGGGATGAGACTAACCATTAATACCATGGCTTATGTCACCTCCGCCGCTAACATTATGTAAATTGGGTCCGGTCAGAAAGTTTATTTCTCAGTGGCGGCGGCGAGCGCCTAATCGCGAGCGCTGGAAAACCGCCAACGCAAAGCGGACTGTGGGAAAGGGTGACGAGCTCAAGACGAATGTAAAGTGACGTTGACGGTGGTATAGGTGATACAAGTAATTATCGACCAATAACGTCCATGAAAAAGTTATAAAAAGTTTACAAAACCAGCAATCTTTTTCAAGTTACTTCGGTTGGTACGATTAAGACGGACACTCTAATCCATTAATAAAAAACGACAGCAATATATTTCTAAATTACAATTTCAAAATTGCTCACAGAAAGATTTTGTTCTCACTATTGCACCAAGCGGAAGCGAGTCATAATATACGAGTGTGTCATTACTTAAAAGTCACGCTTCAACGGCTGCCGGGTTCTATTTGCGTTGCAAATCATCACCAAAAGGTGACGAAGCGATGTAATTACGGCACAGCGATTAGGAGGCTGAGGCCGATAACGCGGTGATTTGTCAACTGTCTCCGTCATGTCCGGGCAACGGATACGGAGAGACTTACGCAAACACCTTGCTGGCCTGACGGTTAGTGTGACTGGGGTTTTGTACACTCCTCCTAACAAAATGCCTCTGGCGTCTAGACACAAGCTAGGAACAAATATTCGGGACTTGGAATATGAGCTAATCGGGACGATGGACATGAGGCAGTATGGGACAAGGGACGAGGGACGTCCCAGCAGGACAGCGGACAGGTGCGTACCACTCGACGTCGCAGTCGCCGGTCATTAACGATGATTACTAAACCCGTGAAATAAACGGTCGGACAAAGAGTAATAACAGTGGACCGATGCGACGACACAAAGCAGTAAAGGTTTCACACAGTCGGGATGATGGGGCGTGAAAAATGTTGAAATTCCTGCGCGCATGTATGATAATAAGACGGTACAATATATATACGCGCGGCCGCCGTGTCCAATGACGACCGGCCTTAATCACAGGCTTGGCTCGCGGCGACCTTTACTTTCAATTAAATCAGTATTCGACACTCGGGCCGGCCTACACTGGCCTGGGCCTGCGCCTTCACCGGCACGACCCTTTGTTATCTAAGATTGGGATCGGGAAGGGTGCTTATCATGTTTTGACTAAATCGTAACACGAATGATTTTCTTACCAATCGTTAACTTGGGGGGGGGGGGGGTATACAGAAGAAGAAAAAATACTGGATGAAAAGTCCTACGAATTATACAGGAAAATCATATTTATCTTAAAGGGGGAAGATTTGTGGTTATGGTCCATGCAAAAAATTGTGTTAGTATAATAACAATAGTTATTTATGCAACAAGTGCGGAAAGTGCCGATTTGCTGCACTAGAGAGAAATGTTTATGCACGAGAGTAGTGTGTTTTGGTTACTTCTGGACCGGAAGTCGTGCCATCTGCCCGAGCAGCTGCTCGAGCAGATGGCGTCAGATGCTGAGGTGCAGATGGCGAGAGCATATGCCCTGAATTTGAAGTAGAATTGGGCATGAATTAAGAGTTAGTTGAAAACTAAAATCCAACTGTGTTAACTAAACTCTAAAAGTTGAACAAAAATTAAGAGTAAGATCAAAACTGAAATTCAATAGTTATAACTGGGGGCCTGGAAAGTATGTCAAGGTCATCCAGAGTAAGTTTTAAAAAAGCCTACCCAACTACCACCAGAAATAGTTTAAAGTTGAACTAGTTGGTGATAGTGGGATAATTCATTCGTGCCATGGGAGAGGTGTTTATTGTTTGAAAGTTGGCGATCGAATGAGAAGCGCCGCCTAGGGAGAGGGTTTATAAAACGGCAACCTTCCCCCACCACCCCTTCCCCTACTCCTTTAGACCAATAACCGGTTGCCGACTCTATGTGGTGAAACTGAATTAAACATGGCGGCCGCCATGGATAATTCTAACCTCAAACCTTAGCTCAGCTGAAGAGAATAGAGGAGCATGAAGTAGGAATTGTGGTGACAGCGCTTATATGAGGAATAGTAGGGGTAAAATAAAAAAACTTGTCGAACACAGTCGATAGGTGTAACAAGTTCAAAGTTGTTGAATTGTAACATAGAATGCAAAATGTTGTAAATAACACTATCATCAACATTAACCTGCGAAGTCTTTGAAGAGTATAATGGGTTAAAACTGTACTTCTTCCTAACTCTATTTAAATTAGTTCTACACTTTGAAATTGAAGGTTTAGAAGTACTTCGTAATATGTGTTGTGTTCGCAAAAGCTTTAATTTTAAACATTGTGCAGTCATCATAACCGATGTGTTAAGTTTAGAAGTTAAAAGAAGACTGAGATATAAAATGAAGTGTAAAAGAAATTGAAACAGAAAGCCAGAGTAGTAATTTTATAGGTCAGAATTTACGAAGGCTATTCCATGGATAATTCTAACCTCAAACCTAGTAAGTGAAGTAGTCATAACATAAAACTAACGAGAGATGATGACCGAGCGGATGCGAGGCAATGAATGTTTGTAGCGCGATAAACTACCCACCTTTATAGAGGCAATAACTCCAGCCAGATGGCGGCAGATGGCAAGCAAATGACTGGTTGACCGACTTTCACCTGAGTAGTAAGAGAAGTAGGGTTCTGTGTCTATCCCTACTCCTTGGGGTCAATGACCGACCGGAAAGGTCAATGACCTCCCCCCCCTCCCCCCCTCCCCCCTCCCCCCCCGAAAAAATGGAGCCCCCCCCTTCCCCCTTCCCCCACTCCTTCCCCCACTCCTCCAGGTCAATGGCCGGTCACCACCGGTTGTTGACTTTATGTGGTGAAACCAGACTAAATATGGCAGCTGCCATGGATAATTCTAACCTCAAACCTGCTGCGCATGCAACAAGTTCTCCGGATCGGAATGAGTCTATGCTATGCGCATGCGCCTAGTCCTGTATTACTCACTTTAGTGCTACTGCACATGGATAATTCTAACCTCAAACCTTGGTTTTGTGTTGTTGCGCATGCGCCGCTCCCCACTCCTTCGCCTTTCTTTTACACTGCTGCGAATTGGACTGGATTGAACACTGTACTGTAGTGAAACAACTTCCCCCACTAATCGAGAATCCGAGGAGCGATACGAGCCTGATCTTAGCGTCAGTCGTCAACAAACTTTCATAGCGAAAGGTTGTTGGCGACTCAGCAAGAGGTTTCAAATATATAGTAGGCCTATATATATTTGAACTTCTTCTACTACGTTGCGTTTTTTAATGCAATGTAGTATGTGTGTGTGTGTGTGTTTAGTTTTAAGTTGTATTAAATTTAAGAAATAATTTGCGCATTGCGATGTTAGTTATAAGTTGGGTTTAGCATTAAGGTGTATTAATTTTAAGAGGTATTTAGCATTAAGGTGTATTAATTTTAAGAATAATGATGGTATTTGGTTGTGTTGAATTATTTGGTTTTTTAATAATGATGTGTTGTTAGTTTTAAGTGTTGGTAATACTAATTAATGTTGCTTTGCCTTACAGCTAGATGTTAGGGGGTAGATTAAATGTAAATTCAGAAGTTCAGTTGAACTTCACTTAGAAGGGGTGGGACATCCGCAAAATGCGGACTAGGTTTTTGCATTTTTGTTTAGGAATATAATGGGTGGGATTAGTTTGGGTGGGGTTAGAGTTGCGTTTCTGCATTAGGTGTTCCAGTTTCCCTTGGAATTCACGGTTACGGTAGACCCGGACCGGACCGTTACGGTAGACCCGGACGGTCCAAACAAAATTGCGTCGATGTCCCTTGCAGAACGTAACTAGTGGGTTGGGAGTGGGAACCGTTAGGCAAACAGGGTGGTGGGAACAGTATTACTGTTCCCATCACCTTGGATCATTATAAATCTTGAATGACCTTGACCCACTTTTGGAAGGGTCAATGACCCCCCCCCGAAAAAACGGAGACCCCCCCCCCCGAAAAAATGGAGCCCCCCCCCCTTCCCCCACCACCCCTTCCCCCACCACTCCTTCCCCCACCTCCCGGGCCAATGACCGGTCATGGCCGGCTGCTAACCCCTCTCATTTGCATACCGTTATAAAAGACGTGTTGGCCGGGGCTAGTGTTTCATTCCGATTCCAGACGTTACGCTGTGAACTTGGAGTTATAACGATGTCTTCTGTGCCCACTACTACTTCTACTACTTCTACCACTTCAACTTCAACTTCAACTTCAACTTCGACTTCGACTTCTACGGCTGTTACTGCATCAAACAAAACTCTTCGCTTGAAAAACCCTCCGGATTGGTATAAGAAGAAGCTTTCATCTGAACCTTCAACTTCTGGAGCTATTCTTCCGCCAACCAACACTTCTAGACTTCGCAGTATTTTTTCACCACCTTCACCTTCGCCTTCAAACAACTCCGCACCACCATCAACTATGATGCCGCCACCGCAGAAGCCAGTTCCCCGTCTTAATACCCCTTCCATTGAAACTATTGTTCATCACCTTAGTACACCCATTATCCCACTATCACCATTGCCTCCTACCCCACCACTTGCTACACTTGAAGACCATACCTATCACAAAACTAATTCCTCTAAACCAGCTCCTAAACCTGCCCCTAAACCTGCCCCTAAACCTGCTCCTTCAGAGCAATTTCGATCATTACAAGAAGAGCGTCGTAGGGCATTTAGCCGTCCCACTACTTGCCCTGAAATGCTTATTAAGGGAATTAAGAAAGGATCAGCTTGTGGGAGGAAATGTGTTAAAAATGAAAGTTTTTGCCGTGTACATATCGTGAAACATATTTCTGAACCACAACTGACAGAAATCCCCACCGTTGAAGACGATCCTAAAATAATATCCGTCAGAGGAGAGAGGCTTAAGAAAGGTTTGAAATATTTTTTTCTAAGTGTTGTTGACCACCAACACATTTTGGCAAAATGTAACGGCTTAAAATATAAAATTAGAGTTTGTGAGAATTTGTGTAAAGAGAAGAGATTTAACACTTTAGATTCTCAAGACTTTCTCCTCAGGGATAAAAAGGATCGTATTACAAGGTGGGGGCGTAAACAGTAAATTCACTTAGTTTTTTCCAAATTGTTGCTAAAAAAATAATGGGGGAGAAACACAATGCGTTATAGCGTTGTGTTTCTCCCCCATTATTTTTTAACACTCTAAGTCCCGTGACCTACTAACCTACTTCCATTTGAGTAGTAAGAAAAGTACTTCCCCCACTCCTTTGGGTCGATGACCGGTTAAGGTCAGCTCTTACCCCTCATTTGCATACTGTTATAAAAGCGGAGCGAGCGTTGGTCACTCCTTCATTTTGCTTCTACACGCCGCTCTTGTTGTTTCGTCTCTGCTGTTTACAATATTACCTACTTCAAAATGCCTCCTCATGTGAATGACCATATTAATTCTTCCAAAATTTCCGATGTTTTTCTACAACCTGAAGACATTTTAAATAATGATAGTGAGAGTGAGGATGATGATGATTATACTGTTGAACTTAGTGAAGAACGTAAGGTTATAGCAATTGATCCACAATTTCCATTTGATACAATAGAAAAGTTTATAGTTGAAGCTAATAAATGGTTAAATTTAGGATGTTATGTACGAATTGACTCTTTTATATTGTATGGTGATAGTCATTCTTTCCTTGTCACACCAAATGACAGAGAGCGCATGTTGCAGTGGGCACAATCTATGATGGAGTGCTATGAACAAGGTGTGGACACTGGCGGCTATTTTCTTGCACAACTAGTGTAAAAACAAATTACCCTTCCCCCCATGTAGTGAAAAAGGAAAAGAAATATTAGGAATCTAATTATAATACTTCCTTCCACATATAAAGAAGAGGGGGAAAGGAGTGGGGATTATAAAGTGGTGGGGGAATGTGTATAAATGCAGGTTGTTTAAAGAGACTTTTATTATTATTGTGGCTTTAGCAGAAACAACATGGAGTTTAAATCTTCAGCAAAAATAAGGAATAATATAATAAAGAAAGAAATTCGCAAGAAAGAAAAGATTGAACTTATAAAATTACAACTTATAATACCTTCCATTGAAATTGGATGTAGCAAACTAAAGACTTTGGTGAAAACTAACGAATATTTGTTACAATTGCTAAAAACAATCGAAGAGTTGAAGAGAAAGAATGGACATTCTACATAGTAAAATTTGAACATTTTAATATAAATAAATAAACTGAAAAAAGTAGATGTAGAATAGAGAGCGAGGAATAGATCACTTTGTGGTAATGGACTAACATGCCACTTAGTGCTCTATTCCTCGTTCTCGCGTTAAATTGGATTACCTTGACCTATTTGTTTGACTGTTAGAATTTGGTTAACACTGTTGAATTTCAGTTTTGAACTAATGTTTATTTTTATTCAACTGTTAGAGTTTTTTAACACTGTCGAATTTTAGTTTTGAACTAACTTTTAATTTATGCGAATTTTCAGTTCAACTCTAGTTAATTTATGCGCAAATTTAGTTCAACCAAGTGCCTGTGCTCTAGCCATTTCCACTCCAACATTTGTTCTTTTAACATCTGTCCCATAACATCTGTCCTAACAGATGTTAAAAGAAAGTTTGTTAAAGTTTGAATATAAAGAAGTATATACTAAAACTCCAATGGGAATAAAGAACACGAATGAACAATTAGTTTGTAGAAGGTTAATATTTTGTTGAAAATGTTTGATTTCCTAGGATAGTGAAGAGGATGAAATAGTGGTGGGGGAACCATTATAATAGGAGGAACGTGAGAGCCCACTTCATTTCTTGGTGAAATTTCGAAGAGTAAACATCTCAACATGTATCGTTGCGATAAATGTTCGGAATCGTTTCACGATGAAATTCTATTAGACTGTCATAAAGAACTAATTCACAACAACCCAGAAGAAAAACAAGAACAACAAGAACAACAAGAAGAACAAGAACAACAAGAAGGACAAGAAGAACAAGAAGAACAATATGAAATAACAGCAACATCTTCAACTACTTTACCAAATCTACAAGTATTTGCATTACCTGGTAAAGTAGTAATGCATCATAAGATTCAAAATGAAAACTTGAAGCTAGAAGAATTTATTAGAGAAGCAAAACCAATTGTAAGTAAAACTTTAAAAGAAGAATTAAAAAGATTGAACTTTCTTAAATTTGGTTTACTACTAGAAGCTATGTTTATAAATGTACAAGAAGAATTATCACCAAGAGGATTCATAACAAAAAACCGAACCATTATGGAAAGTTCAAACATTGATTCAATAGTAGAGAACTCTATAGAAGAAATATTAACAAAAATTCAGGAACACGAAGGAAGAGGATCCGGATGGAATCTTACAAGTATTGAAGTATTAGATATAAGAGTTCACAAACATGGATATGGACTAATGGGATCAAGTTACATTCCTCTGCCAAAAAGAATTGAAGATACAAAATCTTGTATTAATGTTAAAAACGAAGACAATGAATGTTTTCGTTATGCAATGACAACTAAATTTGTACCACATCATGCGAATAGACCTGACCAAGAATATGAAAATCGAAGATTTAGATACAATTTTCAAGGAATCACTTATCCTGTATCACTGAAAGATATATCAAAATTTGAGAAGAAAAATCCCGGTACGTCTATCAATGTTTTTGCATTAGATAGTTTAAACAAAGTGTATCCTTTACGTATTGCAAAAGAAGAGCTACCAGATCATACGGATTTACTACTACTAACGCGAGGAGATGTGTCTCACTATGTGTACATAAAGCAATTTGATCGTCTTGTTAACAAGCAACTTTCAAAAAATCGAAACAAAAAGATAATTTGCAAGAGATGTTTTAATTTTCAACGAGAAGAAAGAGAAGGAAGAGAATGGTTACAAGAGCACAAAAGACTATGTAACAATAATTATGAAGCAAAGATTAATTTACCTGCGGAAAACAGAGCATTCGTTAAATTTGAAAAGGTTCATTATCAATACCGTATCCCTTTCGTTGTGTATGCGGACTTTGAATCAACACTTGTTCCTGTTGAAGATGAAAATTGTGAAGCTAGAAAAAGTGTCAAGTATCAAATGCACAAACCAAACAGTTTTTGTTTAATGGTGAAATCGACATTATCAGAAGAACATTTAAACAGATATGGATTAACTTCAGAACCTCTAGTATATCGTGGTGAAAATGTAGAAAAAATATTTCTTGATCACTTATATTCAATAGCTGGAAATGTACAAAGATTATATACAAATATTGTACCAATGAAAATGATGAAGGAAGAAGAAGAAATTCAACATGAAAATGCAACTCGATGTTTCTTGTGCAAAAATGATTTTACTATTGAGAATTATAAAGTTAAAGATCACGATCACCTCACTGGTTATTACAGGGGTGCTGCTTGTAATAAATGCAACTTGAGCTATCGTTTACCACTATTTATTCCTGTGGTTCTGCATAACCTCAGTGGGTACGATGCTCATTTCATAATACCCGAATTAGGAAGAGACGATGGTAAAATTGATGTATTAGCTGAAACTTCAGAGAAGTTCATCAGTTTTTCCAAAGAAGTTGGAAACATGAAATTAAGATTCTTAGACTCCTACAGATTTATGCCGTCGAGTTTGTCCAAACTTTCAGAAAATTTAAGGAAACAAGATTTCATCGAAACAAAGAAGATTGTAAATAACGACAAACTGGATTTGGTACTTCGGAAAGGTGTGTTTCCATATGATTACATAGACAGTTTAGAAAAATTTAATGAAACATCACTTCCCGCTAAAGAAGAATTTAAAAGTAAACTTTACGACATGGACATATCTACATATCTCAAGAGGACTATGATCATGCATGTAAAGTATGGAACGAATTAGGATTTAGAACATTAGGAGAATATTCAGATTTTTATGTTAAATTAGATGTAACTTTATTATGTGATATAATGGAAGAATTTAGAAATACGTGTTTTGCAGCTTATGGATTGGACCCTCTTCATTCGTACACTTCACCTGGATTAGCATGGCAAGCCATGTTGAAAGAAACAAATTGTAAAATACAACTTCTTACTGATATAGATATGGTTTTAATGTTAGAGTCAGGAGTTCGAGGGGGATTGACGCAAAGCGTTACACGACATTTTAAGGCAAACAACAAGTATCTGCCCGATTATGATGCATCAAAACCAACAACATTCCTGGGTTATTTTGATGCAAATAACTTATACGGATGGGCAATGTCAAATCCCCTTCCATATGATAATTTTAAATGGATAGATCCAGAATCGATTGGAAACATAATGGATATACCGAAGCATGGTGAAACTGGTTACATTTTTGATGTGGATTTTGAATATCCTGAACATCTTCATGATCAACATTATGATTTACCACTTCTTCCGAAGACTGAAATTTCCCCTACTGGAAGATGGCCAAAATTATTGATGACTTTAACCGACAAGTCTCGATATGTTGGACACTACTGGATGATACAACAGGCTTTAGACTTAGGACTGAGAATTACAAAAATTAATCGAGTACTACAATTTTCTCAATCTTGTTGGTTAAAACCTTACATCGACAACAACACAAGAAGAAGAGCCGCCACTACATCAAGTTTTCAAAAAGATTTTTTCAAATTAATGAACAACGCAATATTTGGCAAGACTTTGGAAAACAAAAGGAAACATAAGGATATCAAATTGGTAACTGATCCAGTAAAATTACAGAAATTAGTGCAACAACCAAACTTTGGTTCATCTGTAATTATTAATGAAAATCTAGTTGTTATTTCCATGAACAAGAAGTCAGTTGAAATGGATCGTCCTTTGTATCTTGGAATGTCAATCTTGGATATTTCAAAAACACATATGTATGAGTTTCATTATAAGAAGATGGTTAACTATTATGGAAGAGAGAACATTGGTATTGCATATATGGATACGGATGCACTCATTTACTGGATTAAAACAAATGACATGTATGAAGATCTACGCACCTTTATATATAAAGATGATTTCGACTTTTCCGATTATCCTAAGGATCATCCAAATTACGACTACGACAAAAACAAGAAAGTATTGGGAAAATTTAAAGATGAAACAAATGGTGTGCCGATGATGGAAATTGTAGCATTAATGTCCAAACTGTATTCATTTCAACTGTACATAAACGAGAGGAACGAACATCAAGTCACGAAGAAGGCCAAAGGAATAAAAACTTCTTTCCTGAAGAAGAACGTACAGTTTGAACATTATAAAAGATGTTTGTTTGAAAATGTTGAAACAACTGCAACGTTCAACACTATTAGAAGTTATAATCATCAACTTTTTAGTGTCAAACAAACAAAGTGGGCATTAAGCTACAAAGATGACAAGCGCCATATTTTAGAAGATAAAATTAATACTTTACCATTCGGCCACTACTCTCTAAACCCTATCGACCAGTAAACCTATTCTTCGTCCTCTACCTTCTTCCTTTTTCCTTTCCGTAAAGAAGAGGGGACATGGCAAGCCCAATGCCATGTTCCCTCTTTTTTACACTAATAAGAAATGGCCTTGACCTATATTCAAACTATATAAATGAGAATAAACTATTTTATGGATCAGTATTTTTACATGCGGTGTACAAGCAACATCTGAAGATGGAAAGTGTGAAGGACAAGATTGTAAATGAACTACATAAACCAGCAAGAAGAAGATTTCCAAGAAGAAGTACAATCATTAAAGGAATGAATGATCTTTATCAAGCTGATCTCATTGAAATGATACCGCACAGTAAATTAAATAAAGGATTTAAATATATTTTAACAATTATAGACTGTTTTACTAAAATAGCTGACGCTTTACCATTGAAGGATAAGACTGGTAAAAGTGTTACAAAAGCTATGGAAACCACAATACAAAGAAATAAATTTAAAATTAAACATCTACAGACCGATGATGGAAAAGAATATTTTAATAAAGACTTTGGAGCTTTGATGAAGAAATATCAAATAAATCATTATTCTACAAATTCTGAAGTTAAAGCTTCAATAATTGAAAGATTCAATAGAACATTAAAAGGTGCGATGTATAAACAATTTTCAAAAAGAGGATCATACGTGTGGTATAACATATTACCACAACTTATAAAAGAGTATAACAACAAATATCATCGTACCATTGGAATGAAACCTATCCAGGTAAATAGTGCTAATGCCGAAATTGTATTACAACGCATTAAAAATAATACAACACCAAAATTGGAAAAATTGCAACCAAAGAAGTTCAAGGTCAACGATAAAGTTCGTATAAGCAAATACAAAGGTGTATTTAGTAAAAGATATCTACCAAATTGGACTAATGAAGTATTTACAATTTATAAAGTGCAACCAACTATACCTGAAACCTATTTATTAAAGGATAACAAGGGTGAATTACTTCAAGGTGGATTTTACGGACATGAATTGTTGAAATCAACAGTCGGTGATGTATATCTTGTCGAGAAGATTTTACAAAGGAAAAAGGATATGGTTAAAGTCCGGTGGTTAGGGTTTGATAAAAGAGAAGACTCTTGGATTCCTTCAAAAGACTTAGTATAGTTGTTTAATAGCTCATTGTGTGTTTAACCTTTATACAAGATGGAGATTGTACAACAAAAAGATCGATTTAATATCAATAACATTGATGAATTGACAGTTGACAATGATAAGTTAAATCATGGAAAACATGGTGAATTACTACCAAATACGATAAGATGTCTAATAACTGGTCCTTCAAATTGTGGAAAAACTAATGTTGTTTTTAACCTTATAACTAATCCTAAAGGATTGCGTTTTAACAATATATATATTTTTTCAAAATCATTGCAACAACCAAAATATCAATTATTGGATAAAGTACTTGCAAGTGTACCTGAAGTAAATTTTTACAAGTTTAATGCCAGTAAAAGAATTATGCAACCAAATGAAGCAAAACCATTTTCTATTTTTATATTTGACGATGTTTCTTGTGAAAATCATGACACAATAAGGAATTATTTTGCTATGGGAAGACATCATAATATTGATAGCATTTACATTGGTCAAACATACAGTAAAATTCCAAAACAACTTATAAGAGACAATGCAAATATGTTGATCATCTTCAAGCAAGATGAAACAAATTTAAAGCATATATATAATGATCATGTAAATGCAGATATGCCATTTGAAAAATTTAAAGAGATGTGTGGCAAAGCATGGAATGAGAAATATAGCTTTCTCGTTATTATGAAGGAAGAAGATATTAAAAATGGTAGATATCGTATAGGGTTGGATAAATTTGTATTTATGCGTTGAACTACCGATGCTACATCTAGTTACATGTTGAACTTCACAGTGTAAACATGGTGAATCAAGAAAAAATATTGAAAGAAATAAAATCACTGAGTGATTCTATTAGGATGAAGAATCGTGCATTGAGGATGGGTTTAAGTGAAAGAGAAGAATTTTTAGAGACTACATTTAAACCCATTACGGAACCTTTAAAACAGATATCAGAAACTATTGGTAAACCTCGTTATGAAGGAGATGTTTTACTACCAGTTTCTAAACAAGAAGTACAAGCATTAAAAAAAGAAGATGATGATTCATATACAAGTGCTAGTGAGCAAGAAGAAACAAAAGAAGAAGAAGAACCAATTGTTGAAAAGGAAGAAGAACAGCCAATACCTGAAGCTGAACAATCTATTCCAAATTTAACTCAATTGAGTAGCGATATATTACAACATGGACCTCTTGGAAGAAAATATATAATGAAAATGCTACATGATATGAAATCAAACCCGAATTTGAGTAGATCACACGTATACGGAGCAAGAATTCATGGGAATGAATTGAAGATTGGCGATTCAAAGCTTGAAATAACACAAGACGATTACATCATTATTGGTGAGCATAGATATAAAGGAACAAAAGGATTATATGAATTAATTTTTAAAAACATACCACTAAGATATTCATCCAAAGATTTAAGTGTTTTTAAGGAGATTCTCCAAAATACTAACGCTCATAAAAGAAACTACGTAAAGGATGCAATGATTAATCGTTCACGTGCAACAAAATATAACATCGTTATAAAAAAGTTGTTTCCTCCACGAAAATTGCCAGCATTACGTACTGCACCAGCGGTGAGACAACCACTGAAAAGAAAATCTTTATCACTTATGGATTTATCACTTCTTGAACAACATGGTAAAAAGAGTAAAGGAGATACTTCAACATCTGGTAAAGGATTGATGAAAAATCTATACAATACGAATGTGATTTACTACAACGATATCAATAAATTGGTTGATAGAATGAGACTATTGCATGAAGCCATGGAAGCCGGTCATACAGGTTTGAATAATGAATGGGTGGCTCTAGTTGATGAACTTAGGAATCGCGGTATAGTCGTATAATTGTCCATGGATATAAAAGAGGTGCAAGCATAAGACGTATCAGTTCTAACATGAGCGTCGACAAGTTCGGACGGTACTCCGCTTTAGGAGTGCAAGTTGGAGAAGACAGAAAAAGAAGTGGATTACCGCAAACACCTGAAGGTGACTATAGCATAAGTAATAAACGTTTAAAACTAGTTAAAGATCCAGAAGAAGATACTGATGGAGCAAATTTGAAGACAGTAAAAGAAGCTACTTCAACATCATTAAAATTACATAAGAATACTTACGATGTTAAATCACATAGATTAATTAATGTTGGTAAACCAACTGAAGGTTCTGATGCAATTACTAAAGAGTACTTATCATCTGAACTTTTAAATACTTTAAAATTGCAATGGGGTAATAACTTAAAAGATGGACAAACGTATAATGCTGGAAATTATAGAATAACCAACGTGGGAAATCCCAAAAATGATAAAGATTCAGTTAATAAAGAATATTTACATTCTATAATACCTGAAAAAACTGAACATGGATTTTCTTTTTATAAATTTATTATAAATGACATTGGATACCCAAAAGAAGACGGTGATGCTGTAAACCTAAAATACATCAAGGACAACTGTATTTTACAAGATGCTGATGGAATCGATTGTCATGGAAAAACATTGACAAATGTAAAGTTTGGTTCTCAACCAAAAGATGCTGTTACTATGGAGCAATTATCCAAAGAATTAAAAAAAGAAACATCAAATTTTGTAAAACATGAAGATGCCGTGTTAAAGCGGGGAGATAAATTTATACATGGAAATAAAAAGTTTGATTTAATGCAAGGAAATAATGATGAATGGGATGCAGGACATAAAACAATAACAAATGGAAGATTTGGTATAAAAGATTCAGATGTACCTCTTATGGTGCAAACATTAATTGCAAGTGGTGGTAGATTAGATACATACGATGGTCGTAATAGAAGAATAAAAAATATTTATCCTGGTTATGGAGATGATGATTGTGTTACATTGAGACAAACAATAACTTGGGATAAACACTTTGGGACCAAATATGATGCAAAGATGAAGAAAATAATTAATATTTTACCAGGTGAAGATTCAAATGATGCTGCTACTATTGGACAAGTCATAACAACATCAAAAAGTGATTTAACCGCTTACACGTGTAATGATAAACGTATTATGCAGTTACAAGATCCTCAACATCCGAAAGATGCTGTAACTTTAGATTGTTTAATAAGAATAGTGGGTAATTTACTTATTGATACCCACAATCATATAGCTAGTACAACGAATCATGTGGTGATTCAACCCGATGAACGAGGAGCTTGGATTAAAAATAGAATCATAAATCAGTATATAATTAATTTGAATAACTAAGTCTTTAAATATAAAATATTTTGCACAAGTTATTCATTTATGTAAAGTATCTCGTGGAGTAAACACACCAGTTATATAAGACAACATAATGAAGACCGTATCGCTCAGTCATCGTCAAGACAGCGGCAAGAGAGGACGTGGTATAACATCAGCTGCATTATCCCTGCTCAGACGGATTCCAGTTGGTGCTGTTGTAAATCGAACGATAGACGCTTTACCATACGAATTACATCTGCCCGGAGGTTATCAATATTGTGGACCTGGAACTAAGTTGGCAAAACGTTTAGCAAGAGGAGATCCTGGAATTAATAAATTAGATCAAGCTTGCAAAGAACACGATATAGCATATTCAAAGTATAAAGATTCAACAAATAGATCAATAGCAGATAAAATTCTAGCGGAAAAAGCTTGGCAAAGAGTAAAATCAAGTGACGCAAATATTGCAGAAAAAGCAGCAGCTTGGGCAGTAACTACAGCCATGAAGACAAAAGCAAAGTTAGGTGGTGGAAGACGTCGCAGAGGAAGACCTGCAAAGAGAGGCGCTCCCAAAAGAGGTGGAAACATTAAAAAAGGACGTCGTAGAACTCATAAGGCAAGTGTAAAGAAGACTTCTGTTTGGCAAATGGTAAAAAACGGAGCAGGTTTATACCTAAGACCATACCGTGTGTACTAAATAAGAAGAATCAATTGATAATTCCAAATAAAGCCTTAACAAATCATCAGTTAAATGATTATGTAAAATGTTTGAAAATACCATTCTTTCGAGGAGTTTTTATGAAAGATGCATTACCAACTAAAATATGGAAAAATGAAACTGGAATAGTAAATTTGGATTCCACCTATGGTCCAGGCACTCATTGGGTATGCTATAAAAAACTCGGACAAACCATTTACTACTTTGACAGTTTTGGCAATCTACCACCGCCAAAAGAACTGCAACATTATTTTCGAAACTCCAAAAACATTTTTTACAATTACAAAAGAGAACAACCTAACAATACTGAAATATGTGGGCATTTATGTTTGGAGTTTCTAGCGAAGAGTGTCAGTCAGCTTTAAGATGTCATCGTATACAGTGTCACTGAGTGGAAATTCATCCACATTGAAAAGTACGCTGTTCCCAGCATTGCGTCTATCGAAGGAAAGATTATGGGAAGCGGCATTACTTGATTTGACTACCTACAATTCAATTCCTAATGTTACAGAAGGAAAAAACAATTTACTACATTATTATGAAACTAAGGATGCTGCAGGAAAATACTCAGAATTGAAAATAATTACATTTCCTACTGGAGCATATGAAATTGATGACATAAACCAATTATTACAGAAACAACTCGGAGAGAATAATATCACCGTTAAAGGAAACAACAATACTTTAAAAGCAGAAATAACTTCGAAATATTATATAGATGTCGGAATGAAAAACTCTATTGGCAGTTTACTTGGATTTACAGATACAAAAAAGAAAATCTTAACTCCTGGAACTACTCATTCAGGTGATACAACTGTTACAATATTGAAAGTAAATAGTATTGATGTAACATGTAATATTATACATGGATCGTATAGAGAAGGAGTAAATCAGCATATTTTACATACATTTTATCCAACAGTTGCTCCAGGTTTTAAAATTGTTGAGAAGCCACAAAACTTGATATACCTACCGTTAAACACCAGTTTCATTTCAGACATCGTACTGAACATATTGGATCAAGACGGTCATAGTGTTGACTTTAGAGGAGAAACAATTACTATACGGATACACATCAGAGCAGCAACATAAAAGTCAACATGGGATTATCATTTAAACCGCAACGGAAGAGTCAGGAGCTCAGTAGCTCCTCGACATTGGAAGAGTTAACATCGGACAACATTCGTTTTCTACAGAAGATTGGATTGAAACTTAACAGCGATGGATATCCTGGATATATCTCAAGGACCAACGTTCGACGAAACACTATGGGAGAAGGAATATCACACGCACAACCCTTACACTTCATCAAAATTAAACAATAACGATGAAATAAGGATCCCCATTCAACAACAAGATATTTACACTTTACCATGTGAAAGTTACTTGTACATCGAAGGACGGGTATTAAAATTGGATGTAAAAAGTGCTTCAACAGTTCCTTTTATAAATAACCCGATGGCATATCTTTTTGATGAAATAAGATATGAAATATCAGGGGTGACGGTTGATTCAACAAAAAAGGTTGGTTTAACAACGACATTGAAAGGATTAACATCATTAACACCGCATGAGAAGAATTCAATAGTCACTGCCGGATGGGTTGCCCCCGATAAAGACACTATAACACCAGCTTCCAACGGTCACTTTGATTTTCATATACCTTTACGATTGCTTTTGGGATTCGCTGAAGATTACAAACTGGTAATAATAAATGTCAAACAAGAATTAGTATTACTCAGATCTTCAACTAATAAGGACTTGATACTTGCAGACCCTGCAACTACGGAAGATAAACTGGAATGGCAACTACAGTTGGATAAAGTTGTTTGGAGAGTACCTCATGTAAGATTGGCTGATGAACATAGAATCCTATTATTGAGAAAGTTGAAATCTGACCGTGATATTGTGATGCCATTCCGAAGTTGGGAATTTCATGAATACCCTACACTACCTCAGACAGAACGACAAACATGGACCGTCAAGACATCAACTTACTTGGAACGAGCAAGGTACATAATACTCGGTTTTCAAACTAAGCGAAAAGATGTTATCACTGCAAATGCTGGTCAATTTGATCACTGTAAAATAAAGAATTGTAAAGTTTTCCTAAACTCTCAATTCTTTCCCTATGACAATTTGAATGTCATGTTTAGCAAAAAACGTTTTTCCATTTTATACGATATGTATGCAAGATTTCAATCGTCATATTATGGAAAAACTAATACACCACTATTATCACCTGACCAGTATTATTCCAAGGCTCCAATAATTGTAATCGATTGTTCAAAACAAAATGAATCGGTAAAATCATCAAGTGTGGATATAAAAATTGAAATGGAATTTGAAGAACCAGTAGCGGATGGAACTTCGGCATACTGTCTAATTCTACATGATAAAATAGTTACTTACACACCGCTGACCGGAATTGTGAAGAATGTACTTTAAGAAGAATTGTACAACGACTGCAAATTTTTGAGGTTAGAATTATCTGCTTCAATTTTTGAGGTTAGAATTTCATTTGTGAAAGACAAGTTGAAAACAAACAATTATGTAATTGTATAAATTTCAAGGATTTTACGAAAAATATAAAAGCGAGAAAATAATTAGTGGAAACTTCATTCTATCTTCAACCGTCGTATGGGAAACATCATTCGCAAGATGAATTCTACTAACGGAGAAGAAAATACACCTCTAATGGATGATAATAGTTCAGATATAGAAAAACAAGTTGAACGAGAAATGGACGAGTTCCTAAAGTTTAACAAACATAAGAAGAGAGAAGAAGAAGCTGAAAAAGAAGTAAAAAGGAAGAAGGTTGAAGTTAACATTACAACCAATATTTTAACAGAAGTATTTCTTCGGATTATCTACCCAATTTCTTCATGCATGACAAAAAGTATATCAGTTGGAATTTTAAAATCAATGGATTATTCACCAATTGTTATTTTAAATCATGGAAACAAAATGGTTACTTTCAGTGAAATTACTTGGGAATCTCTCATGAAACATTTACATCTTTTGGAGTGCTATTTAAGTAACAACACTTTTGGAAGAAGAACAAGATTAAGTTTATTGGAATCAAATATTGAAGTTGATATAGTAAAACATCGTGGAGGACAAATTGTTCGCTTCAGAGATTTAACTACACATAATGTTAAATTATATTTCACTAAAGAAGAATTTTACACTTTAAGTTGTACTACCGGTCCCGTCACCAGATATTTGAAAATACTAATATTTTCAAGTGCAATAATTAAAGACTATCTAATTGATACATTGGACAAAAAACCTTTTGTTCCAATTTTATACGGTCCTGTAGATACTTCAATCTTTAATAGAATACCTCAAGAAGTTGAAATGTGGAGACAATTAAACAACTATCACACCAATTTTAATATTGATGAAGTGGCACAAGAAGTGAAAGAAGAAGAACAATCCTGTCTGTTATAAACATCGGCTCATTCAATTTTTAAGTCAGTTGTTAGTAAGACTTCATCATGAATAAACGGGTTTCGTTTTCTAATGCGCCACATATAATGGAAGTTAAAAGAGGTATAATTGAATTTCAAGCTTTCCGAGGAAATGATGGTAATTTTATTATTAAAGAATTAGTAATCTTGGACATGAACACATCAGTAGTTTATCATTATTTGTTCAAACCTCCAGTACCATTTAATAGACTAACAACTAAAGCGAAAGTTACAAACAAATGGTTGAACAAACATTTTCACAACTTAAGATGGGATGAAGGTTTCATTAATTATAACATGATGCCGCACATTATGAATCATTATTGCAAAGAGTTTAAAATTATCTACACAAGGGGATTGGAAAAAGCAAATTGGATACAATCATTTACAAGCAACGAAGTGATTAATGCAATAATTGATAAAGATTTCCAATGCTACTTCAACGAACTTTGTATTTCATCAAAAAGTTTTAAACATCGAAGGTCGCAGTGCGCTTTAAAGAATGCCTACCGCTTGAACAATTTCCTTCAACAAAGTGGTGGGTGTAGTGTCAGTAGTGGGGGTAGTGTCGATTATAAAAGCGAGAGCGCTACCATGAGTATTACTCTAACCTCCGAAGAGACAACATCTCCAACGGACATTCTTATTAACAAGAAGATTAACGACAACATCAAGATGGCATCACAGAACTTATTTCAAAGTTTAGTTGATCAGTTCAACACTCATTCTAAATCATCAATTCTACCTACAAAGAAATGTTCTGAACTAAAAGAAGAAAAACACTACATCATTCATACGATCAAGAAAATGGAAACTTCAGTAGGTGATGCTATTAATTGCACATTGAGCGAGGCTCCATATACAGTTGGTGATGAACCAAAATTTCAGATCTTCCTACCAAGACGCTTTGTACAACTTCTTCAAAATGAAGATCTTCGTGTAGTTCAACCCGGCGCACTCTATTTGGTTTCGCACGGACCAAGTGGAAACAACTCAACTGAACTAACTATTCATGTAACACCTACTACTGATTAGTTTGTACATAACATTGTAACTATTTGTTTGTAATTGTTTTTCAATAAATATGATATAAAGAAAAAACAAAAAAATTAAAAGAAGCAACATATTGTGATGTCTTTGTACATTACAATATGTTGCTTTTTTTAAAAATTCCACGGGATGACCTTGACCCACTTTTGTGTGATTATAAAAGCGAAAATCTACTTGTAAAATTCATCAGTCTACGACTACCTTTCGTACCGTACACATCTCGCTCACTCTATCGCTTAATATAAAAACTAAAAGATGTCTCTCAAAGTCAAGTGTGCATCTTATGATACCAACACCATTACAACTTTTGAACAACTCGAAGATTTAACCAACGAAATGCGAGTTTTACTTACCGGTGGTTATCACTTAACTGTTGATGTTAGTGCTACTAATACAAGGATGTTCACTAAAACAAAATATTGCGATGATGAAATATTTATTTCTACACAACCTACAACTTCTTCATCGCCAACTGGTCAACATAACATCAAGTTCCAAAAGTATTACCAATGTTGAATAACTTTTGACAGACAAAACTACAACTAAAGAATCACATGATCAATGTGAGTTAATAAAAAGGATGTGATACTTGTATAAATAATCATTTGCTTCTCAGCTCTCACCACGACAAGACCTATTTAAGAAAATGTTGTACAGAATGATGATTCAACTTGATGGAAAAATCTATGGAAAAGACTACAACACCGTTGAACAAATGACCCAAGATTTAGATGTATTAACTAAAGAAGGATATCAAGCTAAATTAATTTTAAAATTTCCTGAAGTACATCCATTATCAACAGAAGAACTTGTTGCTATGTCTAAGGCGGAGAGAGAGAAAAAGTCTGAAGAAAACAAAGAGAAACAAACTTCCTAAATTTTAATAATCCTTACACTTGTAAGGTATAATTTTTTTTAAACTCCATTTGGATGACCTTGAAATTACCCCCGCCACTTTTCACAGTACATAAAACTCACTATTCAACACTATACACTCTTATTCTTTCACTGGACTCCGCAGCGTCAACATGGAAGAGCAAAAATACAAGTACAAACCTCGTTACTGTTGTGAACAACAGTGTACAGATTTAGGACCAATGATGGTGGATGGGTTAGCTTGTACTAAATGTGAATTCTTCGGATCTTGTTATTGCAAATGCAAAACAAAACAACTACCACCAACGGAATTGCGAACTTTCAAATTTTACAAATCAAGATATTTTCATACATGTTGTCCTCAAAGATGTTTTAAATTTCACCCTCTAGATCTTGCTCATTGTCAACGCACCAATTCTCATCAAGATGATTTTTGTACACATATGATAAAAAGATGTAAATACAGATCAGATTGGTATTCCGATCCTGTAGAACCATCAAATGTGTAATTTCAGTTTTACACTCTTTTTTAAAACTTCATTTGGATGACCTTGAGATTTCCCCCACCACTAGTTCTAATTTTTATATAATATTAAATCATTCCACTTCCAACACTCTAACTAACAACATGGAAAACAAATTTATCAAGTTTGAACATATAATAACTGACAGGGAAGAGATGGAAGAATTGTTTCAAAACTTACTTTCTATCATTGACGAATATCCTATAAGATGGTTCAGAATTGTAGTTCAATATTTAAATCCTGGTGAATTGTTTTCTTCATCGAGTGAAGAGGATGAAACAACTACTTCGGTTCAAATAATTGAATTAAAAGACGAAGAAGAAGAACTAAACATTTTATTCAATGATAAGCTCAAGGTTCCCCATATAAAAGCCCCCTCCCTAGACAGCCCCCCTCCCTAGACGCCTGCTCAAGGTCGCCATTATATAAGCCCCCTCCCTATGTGCCGATCCTCATTCCATCCCCGACTCTTCAACGATGAACAACTCTCCTTTGGCCCGAATGAATTCTAGTTTTGAAATAAACTCTAAAGAAGAGTTACAAGACATTTTTAATATTTTACAAGAACTTGTAGATAATTTTACAACCATCAAAATGAATTTGGAAATAACATACGATTGTCCTATTTGTGATAAAGTTGAAAGTTCGGACGAAGACAGTTTACTAAATCTAACTCCTGCACCATCTGACACTACTGATGGTAATAACGAAGAGCAAAATATTTCCCCCACCACTTCTTTATAATTCTTCGCTCCCCCCACCACTTCTTTATTTAACTAACATTTCTCGCTTTCACTTCTCATTCCGTCTTCGACTTTTGAACTATCAACATCACTTGTTTTTAAAATTTCAAACACTAACACAATCATGATGGATATAATGGATGAAGTTCCCTTCATAACTAGAATGGAAGAGGATAAATTGAAATTGGAAATTAAACGATTGGAAATGGAACGGGAAAACCAACTCGAAATGTTACGTTTGTTCAAGCTTTTCAAATACATCATCTGGGGACTCTGCGTTTACCTTCTCATCGTCGTTGGTGTTTGCATTTACAACTCTGTAGTTCATCACAAAAGTTCAACTTGTTTAAACTCTGCTGTTGCACATTAATTGTATGTTCACAAATAAAATTCAAAAGTTACTTCAACCTATCCCACTATCACCATCTAGTTCAACTTTGAACTATTTCTGGTGGTAGTTGGATAGGCTTTTTTAAAACTTACTCTGGATGACCTTGACATACTTTCCAAGCCCCAGTTATAACTGTTAAATTTCAGTTTTAAATTAACTCTTAATTCATGCCCAATTCTACTTCAAATTCAGGGCATATGCTCTCGCCATCTGCACCCCAGCATCTGACGCCATCTGCTCGAGCAGCTGCTCGGGCAGATGGCACGACTTCCGGTCCAGAAGTAACCAAAACACACTACTCACGAGCCGCAGGCGAGTGCGGAATAATTTCTCTCGAGTGCAGTGAAGGCACTTTTCGCACGAGTTGCATATTAAATTTTTCCTACGACTGCCAAACATTTCTTAAATAAGTATAAAAGTTTAATATTCATGTTAAAATACCTACTATGTGAGGTCCCTATCTCAAGATAGTGATATATATTTATGATAGCCTGTATTATGCACTTCCTACATTTAGTTAAAAATTCATTGGATTTTTCATGCAGAAGATTTAACGCCACTGTTTTAGCATTCTTAGCAAGATAGTCAGGGAATAAGTCACTTAAATCACTAAAGTCGCTGTCATAGTTGATCATTGCGCACCTAACTTACGTACCGGTAGCTCACCTGCAGCTGGTTTGTAGGTTATGTTTATGTTGATTCAATAGAAAACGACCACATGGACAACAATAGATCAGATGTTTATATCCAGTGTTGCCAACTTAATTCCTGACTAATCAACGTTTCATTGCTGGCTAATGCAAATTGTTTTGAGTTCTGATGTTTAAACACTGGAGTGCGCAAAGTAAATCTAGCGTGCGCAAAGTAAATCTAGCGTGCGCAAAGTAAAATGAATACGGCAATCACCTGTTTTGCGACGAGTGTTGAGTGCGTAAACAACTGTTTTCACGGACAGTCGTAGGAAAAATTAATTTACGGTGACATAAAAGCATAAAGAACAGCGACAACTTTCCAGCCTATTAACATTTTAACGATACACTTTTAGTGCGAGTCATTCGATTTACTTAAATGAATCGGAATGGTACTTTATTATCAATAACTCACAATAACTACTGTTTTCACAGGTGTTGTGGAGTATACAGTATGGTTCGTGGTGCACATCGGAGGGAGGCTATCAACGTCTTGGAACAACAACATCGTGATTAGAAATATCATACCATGACGCTTAACACGTCAAGGAACAATAGCCTTTTGGTTTTGAAATAGGCTCCCGGTGCAACGTAAGACACAACGACAACTGTTAATAGCTATAAACTTTTAGAACGAGCATTCGATTTACTTGGATGGACCTGGATAGCCAATTCAATTTGTAACGCAAATTTTGCGAAAACGTTGTTTGTTTTTTGCTTGATAAGCGATAACTGTAGAACAGTGAACAGTAGCTTCTGTTTTAGCTCGTGTTTTAAAAGATTCTAATGGAAAGAGAGGCCGTAAAACTCTTTCTGCTTAGCAATGCCATACCGTATCGCACAACACGACAAGAAAAACAATAAGGTGTTTGTTTCTGTAACAGGTGCCAACGGAGGAAACGACTGTATAAACTAGTAATAACTTTAACGACGCACTTTTAGGGCCTGTAAATCGATTTACTTAGATGATTTCAAATCAGCAATTCAATTAGTGCTTTCATAGTAAGTAGGTGTTGCGGTAGATTATCATCGAGGGCGAGGCCATAAAAAACTCACGGACCAAAAATATTTTGATTAGAAATGTCATACCGCTTAACACGACAAGCAACAACAAAAGCCAGTTTGGTCTGTAACAGGTCATAAATTCGCAAGCATAATTTAGTACGAATGATGTGTTGATGTGGAAAGCGACTTGTGCGATACGGTGGACGCACCCACCAGTCGGGAACCGGCACGACCGTGGGCGGCGCGGCGGCAGCGTCACACACGGCACACGGGTACCGGCGATAACGCGTAACGTGACGCACGGGAACCGGAACGACCGTGGGCGGCGCGGCGGCAGCGTCACACACGGCACACGGGTACCGCGATAACGCGTAACGTGACGCACGGGAACCGGAACGACCGTGGGCGGCGCGGCGGCAGCGTCACACACGGCACACGGGTACCGCGATACCGCGTAACGTGACGCACGGGAACCGACACGACCGTGGGCGGCGCGGCGGCAGCGTCACACACGGCACACGGGTACCGCGATAACGCGTAACGTGACGCACGGGAACCGGAACGACCGTGGGCGGCGCGGCGGCAGCGTCACACACGGCACACGGGTATCGCGATAACGCGTAACGTGACGCACGGGAACCGACACGACCGTGGGCGGCGCGGCGGCAGCGTCACACACGGCACACGGGTACCGCGATAACGCGTAACGTGACGCACGGGAACCGACACGACCGTGGGCGGCGCGGCGGCAGCGTCACACACGGCACACGGGTACCGCGATAACGCATAACGTGACGCACGGGAACATGTACGTTAATCATTTTCACTCATTTGCCGTTCGGACAAAACATCTTTATAAATCTGTTGATTACTTAATTTTTCAACTAGCGAGTTGAATTGACTATATCCCCTACGATATTTAGATTTGTCATCTACAATTCCTCAGTGGTTTCATAATTTTTTTTTATCTGGGTCAATAACATTGTTTGGTTTTATAATTATTTAACTTATGTGTGCAGATTGAGAGAGCCGACTTTAATGTTTGATGTATGGCAGTGATTACTTTCTAATCAGTCGATTCATCAAGAGCTAATTGATTGTTTAAAGCTTTTACTGTTTACCATGCCGTTAAATATTGACGTGTGGATACAGCTCCCGATGAGGAAAAGGGTTTTTACCAAAACCATCATAATTATTCAGTTCAGTAAAAAACCTTATAATAGAGAAAGCAGTATCTTGAATGTCTGCATACGCCTGGTTGGATTAACACCGTTTATTGAGTTCTTGTGTGCTGTATTTGTTTGGTCGTAGCTCCCATTGTGTGATTACAAAATGTTAAAAGAAAGTGATTTTAAACATTCAATAGTAGATCAGACGAGAGAAAGTGCAAAATTACAATAATTAACAAACATTTATATAGTATTATAGAATAGTGTAGATAACATGTAGTCTACAGTATGGGGGAACCAGTCGTTAGCAGAAATGCGTTAACCCATTCTACGAAATATATATATATATATATATATATATATATATATATATATATATATATATATATACATAAATGTATATTATTATTATTACAGCACAAACAGTATAATAAAAAGCTAGAAAACTGTCAAACTGTATGGACATTCGGCCAACTGCCGGTTTAGAAAGAGTACCAGTTTGATATACCTGTAGAATACCATAAGTAAGGTAAATCTGTGAACGTGAACGACACTGTTCAGTGTCCAGCCCACAGCAGAGCGCGGCGGGACAGCGCTGTACTTGTACGCAGAGCCATTGCCGGTATGCCACGCGTGGGTGCGGCCCTTCCTACTACAGTTGTGTTCCTTTCCCTTAATCTGCATTCACCTTATCTGTCCTTGAGCCATTTACAACCCTGTTCACTCCACCGCCGCTCTCGGCCCCCACAAGACGACGAATTGGAGCTGCCGAATGTTCGCTACTGCATACTGCTCTGTCAGGGACATCTTGTAGATGCTGTCACGACATCAAGCTCAAACGGGAGCCTTGATGGAGCATTTGAGGGTCACGCGATCCAACATTCAAGGGAAAAAAATACGCGAGCGAGGCATCTTCCTTGGAGTAAACCGGCATAAAAATGAAGGGCCTGGGAGTCTATCCCGATCTCGTCTTGTGCAGTCTCACATAGGTCGGTATTGAGACTATAATGACTGTTCGGCCAGTGTCAGTCATTGTCCACACGCAGGCAGTCTCGCACGACCCCTCTGACCCCTCCCCTCCCCCACACTCTCTCTCTCACACACACACACTCATACTCTCTCACTCTCCAGCACGCACTTGTCTCTCATCGCTCCAATCGATCATTGGCGTACAATCAAATCAATATTTCTATATCGTTCTGTGTCATTGTCGCTGGTTAAGGAAGAAAATGCGCGCTTAACGACGAAACGACGTTAACAAACGCTATTCATCACTCGTTACCGGCCATTCTCTACGGCTAGGCTCTTAACGCGGCCAATCGACCGGGTTTTGTTTTCTTTCGGGAGAAGAAAATGAGTGTTTTGATTCTTAATTGAACCGACGGAGTGTATTGAAATACATTGGCGGGCACGATCGTGTCAACATAGTAAAAGAGCTATTTAACCTAAATGAAAAAATTGAACTCACTCAATGTCGAACATTTGAAGTCCGTATGTTAATAAGTAATTGTAAAGAAAAAGATTTTATCAATTTAATCTATTTAATCTATTTAAAGATTTTATCTATTTAATAGAGCCTCTATACAGAGAGCCTATTTTATAGAGGCTGTATGGTTGCTAACTATACAAAACTACATTTTACGGAAACATAGACCTTTGATAATGGTGCTAGAACCATATAACATGTGAGTTTGTTCCCAGTGTGATGCTTGTGATGTGATCTGATGTTTTATTATGTTTCGCGAGATGTAAACCTGAAGATGGAACCTACTGTCGGATTAAAATCCTTTATCGGCACTCATGTAGTAATTTCGAACCATCGTTAACAAACCAAGTATTCACCCCAAGCCATAAAGTAAACCCTGACTCACAGTCGAGGACAAAAGTAATCTGAAAATTCTAGGCAAATCATATTAATCAAAGAAAAACTCTATAACCACAAAGCCCTCTGAGCCTCTGATCATCTATTCATTCTGACCTATTCTTCCATAAATAAATAAGTGACTTGCAACTAAATTTCTTTTATATTAATTTTCTCGACCCGCGCTCAAGCAAGACAGTGGCAGACTTATGCAGTGGCGTAACTGATTTTTCAGGCTCCACTGCAAACCTATTTTCGGTCTAAGGTCGAAGAATAAGAGAGAACAGGCCCTACGATTCACAAATTATTTAATTAAACCGATCTTTCCAGGAGGTATTTTTCTCCAGGGGGTTTAGCGAAGATGTAATTGAATGCGATTAGTTTCGTAGACATTCCGCGCAGTATTTGATGCTATCCATCGCAAGCCCTCGGACCACATGTCACGATAGCAATGCTGTACCTTGTACTCATATAATCTAGTATATATCACCCTTGTTGGGGTGTTAACGTAGGATTCGGGGGGGAATTTTTCATCGGAGATGCCTAAAGCACAGATCGTTTAAAGTGAAATAACATTAACTTAGCTTCATGCAGTTCAGAGTGTTATTACACTATAGCAAATAATTTCGAACATTAAATTATTGAAGTTTATACTCATTTTAAATTTTGAAATATTCCGACGTATGCAAGTGGTTGTTTCATTATGTTACTAAAACATGTTGCATCAATGTAAGGCTTGTGTATATGCCTTGTCTTTTGCTATAAAAGCTCACAGTTAATTAGTGGTAAATATATTATTTCTTTTTATTTCCCATCACCGACCTAGAAATTTCCTTTATTCCTGCCGATGAGATTAAGAGGGCGTTGGAGTGCCGCCATGTTAGATTTATTTCCCATAAGAGCAATGCTAAACTTGACCCCGGCATTTGTCATATAATTTCTTTATTTTTTTGTCCGAATGGTTCAGAATAAATAGAATTTGAATCACAATTAAATTCCCCGTTCCTTTTGCGAGATCGATTCTTTGTAAATAATTTATAAAATTCTGTAGAAAATGTTTTAAAAGTAGTAAAAATCTTGCTTTGTTATTTCAAGTTAGTAAAAAACCCTAATTAAAAAAAAAATCCTCTCGCAAACCAAATCCGCCTTGATGAACCATTTATTTAGAGCTATAAACCATTATTTTCTGATTATAAATAAAAGGGTTATTTGACATCTCGTTTAACATTGCTCTTATGGGGAAAGGTGGAATTTGGATTGACTCCAACGCCCTCTTAAATTCGACTGCTCTAACAGCTTAATTGCGTTGTTAGTGTATACAGGTTAGTGTGGATGTCAGACATTACTGAATGACTATCAATTTTTGAATAAGATAGAGCAGCAAGTTTTTAAATGGAACATCCAGCTAAATTGAACAGATATAATTAAGGATAAAATTGTTTATTTTTTTAAATCTTGGAAATCATAAAATTTATTACAATGCGGCAACGGGCTATGCGTTAAAGACGTAACAAAGTATTTCGTGAAACAATTACCTATCTTCAATCAAACTATATGGTAATTTACCGACGCTGTCAGGGAGGAACAACACGGTCACTCTTGAGCGCTTTTGCGAGCGCAGCAATTACGGGTCTTCAGTATAATTTGTTTTCTGTTTTTATTTTTATTGCGGGTTTTGCAGTGTTAAACTACAGGTTTTGGCTAATTGAAGTCTTCTGTTTGATTTGCTTCTGTATTGTTTACCTTTGTATGTTATTGCAGTTCTATAATTTACCGAGGATGGTGTCAGTGTTTTGCGTTGTTCAGTTAGAAGATCGTTTGAATGTTCGATTCATTAGTTACCAGTTATGTAAGACTTTAGGCACTTGACTTAGAAAAAAATTATAAGTTAAATTTTACCTTTTGCTGACGTTCTATCGGATTTTCCTCTTTTAACTCAATTCTGAAATTCTAATCGTGATCGTCTTGATTTTCGTGGCAAACGTTATATTATTTTAATTCTCGTTACAATGTATTTTTGATCCCGAAACGTCGTATATCTCAACTGCCTTAAGAAAAGAACATCTTAATCGACCTTCTTCGATCTTAAACTCGAACGATCTCGCGGATTTTAAAGCCTTTCCACGGGCGACCATAACGATTCGTCTATCGCTTACATATCGGTGAATCTATAGTTGTACGCGGACCATCTGCCCGGAGAGTGAGGGAGAGAGGAGGATGGGCGAGTGAGGAGTGAGGAGGACGGACGGTGGGAGGAGGAGGGAGATCTCAGAGCGAGATGCACGGCGCGGCGACGGCAGGAGTGGTGGGCTGGCGGCTGGCGGCTGGCGCTGGACTCACGATCGCTACAACATTATTAGTGAGGCCCAGTCGGTGATAACAGCATCAATAGCGCACCACTCCGGCCGCCGGCGCAGGATTCATTCATAACTATCTGATGTGAATAAATTGGGCCCAATTGTAGCCCTCCGACAACCGACAACCGATAAGCCGTGTTTCTACATATGTAAATCGCTCTTTCCGCACCACTCTAGGTAAACACGTACCCGGAGAGAAATAGGCTGGCGATCTACGATGGGAATCGCGCCTGGTCCGCGTCCACGGTCGACCGATCGCCGGGGGTAGTGTCTAGCCGTGGAGTTCCGTGGATGGGAATCGCGCCTGGTCCGCGTCCACGGTAGACCGATCGCCGGGGGTAGTGTCTAGCCGTGGAGTTCCGTGGATGGGAATCGCGCCTGGTCCGCGTCCACGGTCGACCGATCGCCGGGGGTAGTGTCTAGCCGCGGAGTTCCGTGGATGGGAATCGCGCCTGGTCTGCGTCCACGGTCGACCGATCGCCGGGGGTAGTGTCTAGCCGCGGAGTTCCGTGGATGGGAATCACACATATATATCAACATATACATTGAAAGTTTAAAATGTACATACAATAATCCGGAAGAAGACATCTGACATTTTTAACCAAACCTGTCTTCATTGAATCAAAAGTTCGCCGTGTATTCAAAAGTCAAGGTGCTATTCTGACGGACTGAAAATATCGTGATGTTGCATCTTGACAACTCAAATATTATGGAAAAATATGCAATTATTTCGTTTTTTTGCACCGTATCATGTAATACAATACGCTTCGCAAGCTGAGAAACTGCAGTGCTTATCGGTGTTTATAAACTGCTTCATCGCGAAGTTCCTCACGTTACACTTTTGCCAGGTGCCACTGTATTGCAGCGGTTACTTCCTGATCGACCATGAATAAATCTGCCTTTTTATGGATTTATATTTAAAAGCGGTGTGATACTTTCTGTTTTAAGGAAAAATCTGCTGAAACATAAACAATGAAACAATACTGGTCTCCGAAATAACCTCCAAATAAGAGAAATGTCAAACGACACGGAGCGAGGCAGACCACATCCATAAAACATAATTTCAGACACCTAACAAACGAACAATGGGAAATAACTGTAGGAGCATCACATCATCATACAAATTAAAGGTTCGGAGCCGGGTTTCTTTAAACAAAAGACGGAGGAACAATGTTTTCTTGTGGACAAAGGAGATAACGGCCCGTGATATTTGGCGAGTAGAGGACGGGCGGGAGGGTGAGGAGGTGAGGAGGGTGTCGAGAGTTATTGTGAGCGAGCACTTAGTCTATCTAATCTTTTCATTTATTATTTTGTTAAGGCACACTCCGGGGGTCCGGCCGCTTCCTCGGACGGACTTCATCAATCACGGGGCGTAGGCGGCCGCAACCATCGACGCAACAATGGGCTGCAGCTAGTGCAGCACTATTCGGTCTAGATTAATCGTCGGCACGGTGAAAAAACAGGATTTATACCTAGGATTATAAATTGAACTTAAATTTCATTATAGAGCGGTTTCCCTGAAGTCAAAATGCAAGATGGATTTAGCAATCCGACTTGCAGGTAACTATTTTGTGGTGGCTGATCACCAAACCTAACCTAACCTGACCTAATTATTATAATTGTTTAGAGACCTAGGAGAAATGTTACCGATAAAATGTTACCTGCCAAAAGGCCTCTAAACTACATAATGAGTTGGGACACATGATTTATTTTCTTATTAAGGCTTGCATACATGCCTGTGAGATTGAGGGTGTTAATTCCTTCCACTTGTGAGTGTGCGTGCGTCATTCAAGGGTCCACTAATCTCTTAGGTGCCATGGTAGACCGGATGGACTATAACAGCGATCACCGGGAAACGTGAGTACATAACGTCGTTTCTATAAAACTACAAACATGGTCCATCGCGCCGGATAATCCGAAAACCCATCTAATCTTGGCAGTCGTGGAAATCCAAAAACCAGTTTGTTATGAACGGGAAAGGTCAATTACTATCATATAGCACATCTTGGGCCTCGTAATGCTCAATTTGTTTGCCGACGCAGGATGCGCAGATAGCCTAATAGGCCGTCGGCCATCCAGCGCCGCGCCGTACCAATCATGCCGGCGATCTGGAAACGCCGCGCCGGAATCGAATTAGTGACCCGCCCCCACCCCGCCGTGTCAACTTTTCACCCCGGGTCACCTCATTTACCCGTTAATTTTTATTTTCTCGTGTCGACAGCGCAAAAAGTCCCTCGCTTCATCAGAGAAAAATTCAGAGTCCTAGGTTGAACCCAATCATCGACGACAGGAGTGGGTGAAGGTGGATGGCGTGGAAACGTAATGTCTCGCTTTTTGTGGCATGTCTCGTTGTCCCACAAAACTATTTGTAGACGCTTAATGGCACGTTCTTTGAAAAGTATTGCATTATTGAGTGAATATATTGGACACAAAAATTATGCACTGGTTAATTTGGTTAAACTGTTTAACTTAAACACATACCTGTGATTAAAAGAACATCTAGCCTATTTCAATACTTCATAACAGGTTCATTAGCAGGAATTGTGCCGTTTTCAACAAAACTTACACTTCATCATACATTTTCATAACTATACATTCCTCGGCACTTTTACACGTTACATGACCAGCCTGCTGCTATTGGAATACACGGTGGTAACACTGCCACTGTGGTAGTGGTATGGTAAACGTCGCGTGCAAGTCGGCGCTTTAACACGTTACATGACCAGCCTGCTGCTATTGGAATACACGGTGGTAACACTGCCACTGTGGTAGTGGTATGGTAAACGTCGCGTGCAAGTCGGCGCTTTAACACGTTACATGACCAGCCTGCTGCTATTGGAATACACGGTGGTAACACTGCCACTGTGGTAGTGGTATGGTAAACGTCGCGTGCAAGTCGGCGCTTTAACACGTTACATGACCAGCCTGCTGCTATTGGAATACACGGTGGTAACACTGCCACTGTGGTAGTGGTATGGTAAACGTCGCGTGCAAGTCGGCGCTTTAACACGTTACATGACCAGCCTGCTGCTATTGGAATACACGGTGGTAACACTGCCACTGTGGTAGTGGTATGGTAAACGTCGCGTGCAAGTCGGCGCTTTAACACGTTACATGACCAGCCTGCTGCTATTGGAATACACGGTGGTAACACTGCCACTGTGGTAGTGGTATGGTAAACGTCGCGTGCAAGTCGGCGCTTTAACACGTTACATGACCAGCCTGCTGCTATTGGAATACACGGTGGTAACACTGCCACTGTGGTAGTGGTATGGTAAACGTCGCGTGCAAGTCGGCGCTTTAACACGTTACATGACCAGCCTGCTGCTATTGGAATACACGGTGGTAACACTGCCACTGTGGTAGTGGTATGGTAAACGTCGCGTGCAAGTCGGCGCTTTAACACGTTACATGACCAGCCTGCTGCTATTGGAATACACGGTGGTAACACTGCCACTGTGGTAGTGGTATGGTAAACGTCGCGTGCAAGTCGGCGCTTTTACACGTTACATGACCAGCCTCTTCCCCATCCCGGTCCCTTGTTATTGATTTCGTAATTTCCACTTTTAAAACTTTAATTTCCTTTATCGTGAGTGTAACAGTTTAATAGTTGATTAACTTCTTTGTACAAAATTGAATTCCCAGACATGTGACTCAAGCCACAACATCAATGATTAATCTTGCACGGAGTAAGCCATGAGCTATGGTAGTGGTATGAGTTATGATTAATTGTTTGGAACAAATTATAAAACTTTACTAAACGTAAATACCCCCGTCGCAGCAGACCTGCGTACTCAGCGAATTTCCAATGGAATTTCAGATTATTTACTTTCCCCATAAAAACACCATAGGATCGAGTATGTAGGTTTTCTGCCATTGGGTGTTGTTAGAAAATCTAAGTTAATCAATAATTGGTGAATGTAAACACAAAATTGTATCAAACTCTGGCAATTTTTTATTTTCCCCATAAACCCCATGGGGGCGAGTATGTAGGTTTGCCGCCATATGGGTTTTGTAAGCAAGTATAAGTTAAACCTTATATAGATAATGTACATACCAAATTTGATTAAGTTATGTCAATAAATAAGCAAGATATAGGGTTTTCTTGATTTCCCATAAGAATAACATGGAAAACACATTTTTGGATTTGCCCCGTAACCAGTTATGCTATGATAAAAATTCAAAATACCAAATTGTTTGTTTTTTTAAGCTCTTTTAAATGGTTTCAGTTAAAATTGATAAATTTTAAAAATTAAGGTCCAAAAATGCAAAAAACCCATTTTTGACCCCTTTGAAACCCCATAAAACCCCGTTCCCATAACCCGACAATGCTGTTTCGCGAACTCATGAAAATAGACCTGGTCTTACACCTCCATACCAAATTTCATCAAAATCGGAGGTCCCCTTCAAAAGTTATCAGTACCACGGACACATAGATATATAGATATATAGATAGATAGATATATAGATAGATATATATATATACATATATATGAAAATGAACGAATGGTGTTTTTGGCTTCTGGGTACCTCAAAATGAAAAAGTAAAGTGGTCCTGGGCTTAGGTCTTACCATGGCTACTACCGTAATAGCGTATTCCCTATAGGGAAATTCGCTAAAAGTTATTTCCAAAACTGGGATAAAAATTTCAAATTTTCTAAATAATTAGTAACACAATTCTTTGGCCTCTTCATAACACAAACATCGTTCATCTCATGCATATTTTCCCGGCAGTAGTTTTATTTCAAGAAATTTAATTAAAGGATACAGCTCAAAATGAATAATGCATGCATTCGCTAAGTCAGCCACAACATGCCTCTCACCCGCGGAATATTCTCGCCACACATTTTTGGAGTTATTCCCAATCGTGCTCTAATTTACATAATTATGGTTCAGATTTATTCACAAAAAATATGACTCGAATTTCATAAAGCTATTTATTTTTAGTGATTCAAGAACCTTTTTATAAACTTAAAGAATATGACGCTTTTACAATATTGTTCGCTTGATTTCATAATAAAAATTAAGCATCAAAACCATTACAAAATAGAGCTTTTCAAATACTAAGTATAAACTTATTCGTTGTTAGACAAATATGAACAAAATTAATTAATTACAAGGTTGCAATTTACCAAACGCTATTAAAAAAATATTGCTAATGGCTTGACTTTATTTGCAAAATGTAAACTTGTCCAATACACCTATAAAATTTATTTTTCGTTGGTAGTGTTAACTGTTAAAATGGCCATTCACAAAGTGTTAATGACAAACTCAATAAGTACTAGACAGTCATGTAAAACAAAATAATATTCAGTAAAAAAAAAATAACACAAAGGTAAAGCTATTTCAATTAAACCGGCGGAACCAAAATGATAAGGTAATCCAGCCAATGTTTGCATTTACGGACAGAGTCGCTGCTAAAACACTGACAAACTCATTTTAGCAGGTCAAATAAAGTGGCAACACGGTTGGCCTGGATAATTACAAATAAAATTGAGCTCAAAGGGATACGCCGCCGATGCGGATACACTAAATATATGAGCTTGATAAGGGATACAAAACTTATACGGATATATACACTATGGTGAGGTTGATTACTCATTGGTGAGCCGCTGCATTAATGAGATTGATAAGGGATACACCAACAATGCGGATATACACTAATACACTGGATTAATGGGCGTGATAAGGTACATGCCAACGATAAGGATATCCACTGCATTGATAAGCTTAAAAAGGGATACACCAACAATGCGGATATACACTATTACGCTGGATTAATGAGCTTGGTAAGGTATATGCCACGGATATGGATATCCACTGAATTGATAAGCTTAAAAAGGGATACACCACCAATACGGATATACACTAATACGCTGGATTGATGACCATGATAAGGGATACACCACCAAAACGGATTACTGGATACACCAATACACTAATACAGAAATATTAATACACTGGATTAATGAGCTTGATAAGGTATATGCCACCGATATGGATATCCTCTGAATTGATAAGCTTGTTAAGGGATACACCACCAATACGGATATACAGTAATACACTGGATTGATGAGCTTGATAAGGTATATGCCAACGATTTGGTTATCCACTGAATTGATAAGTTTGATAAGGGATACACCACCAATACAGATATACAATAATACACTGGATTGATGAGCTTGATAAGAGATTCGCCATCAATACGGATATACACTGGATTGATGATCTTGATAAGGTATATCCCGCAGATACATAGTGGATGAGATTATTTTCATTTATTCCATAAAAAGTACTAAACGGATAACCTCCATCCAAAAGATTAAAACTAACAAAAAACAATTGAATACTGCATTCATTAATGTGACATTTTTTTAAAAAGGACAATGTAAAATGGTAATAGCGATAAATTGTTCTCTAAGTTAGATGTTGCACGTAATTCCACCAATAACCCAATACATAATGAATATATAATTATATTATCTGAAAATATAGTCGCTATATTTTCGTACAAGACTCGAACTGTTGCCCATTTAATATTACTAATCACAAGGTTTGCGTAGACTACTGCCGTACAATGAATCACGGAGAAAGCTAATTTTTATTTTTGGATTTTCGAAAGTAAGGGTCCCGGTACATTAAGGAAACAATAGAGGGCCCAAGCCCTCAGCTTATATTTATTGATTTTAGGTCTGTTCTCGGAAGGAGAGAGTCACTTATAGCATTGTTTACGAGGTCAATAATACCGTGACTGTGAGTAGGCCTACTTAACGTATTGTTGATCCAACGATAATTTACTTAGACCAATTTCAACCATTTGCAGCCAATATGACTGGAAACAAAACGCGCTGAAACAATATTCCTAGCTTAAAAAATTGCTGTTTCTTAGCAAAAATATTTTCTGCGTTGAGAAATGATTGTACGATATGGAAATGACATTCACGAGCACACAGACATTAATCAAGGTGTTAAAAATATGTTAGAAGAATGGAAATCTGAAACCGATACTGTATAAAAAGATATTTTTTCCTCCGAGTAAAACATAAATAATTTACAAATAGGCTATCTAAATAGCAATATTGATACTTAACTATAAAAATCCGCGTGGTTATTAGTAAAAAAACATAAAATGAATTAATGCATTCAAAATGAGAATGATATAAAGGTTAAATTTTATTTCATTACGTAAAACATTTTCAGTTTTAAGGCAAACCAATTATTGACACTTTTTGTCAACGTGGCAAACCATGATTGGTGTTTCGTCATATTTTAGTAACGCCAACAGTGACACTCGTATTTAGCTAGTACAGTAATCGATTTCACATCCATACTTGTATAATAACGGCGCCATACACTGGGTTGCTATTCAATATCGCCTACAATGCCCGCATACGATCATTGTGGCTCCAAAAATCATAAATATCAAACACACCCTCCCGAGAGTAAATTGGTTAGTCGGCATCGATTTTAATGTAAATACATTGTTCTTACTGAATATAATTTAATCGAATGAATTTACCTCTCGTTCTCGGGGGATTGATTTGAAAAAGTGGCAAAGCTCGAAATGAAGCCCACATATCGATTTATTAAAATTTAACAATCAATTATTGCCGTTGTAAAACGGAAAGACTCTTTGATGTAAAATATTAAATGAGGTTATGTCAAAATATTTTGGGAAAGAGTTTAACAAATCCTGCATGTTTACCAAGATTCAGGGAATATAAGGGCTGTTCCGTGAATAAAAAGCGCCTACAACTAATTTTATATTTTTGTGAAAATAAGTTGGAAAATTTAAATCCTTTTAAATACGGTAGAGTAAAATATATTAAATGGCCAAATACGAAAGCTAACAACGTTAACTCTGGTAGGAGTTAAATATATACCGCTTAAAGCTGTCCGTTTACGAGAATTGTCGCCGGAACGAAATTAAATTTCAAGAATTATTATTTTGCGAACCGCCATAGTGGAAAACTGAAATACGCGTACAATTAGGGAGAGGCTGAGCTGAATATGAAGTAAATTGGCGCATTAGTAAGCAAGAGACGCGGCGCGCGGCGGCCGAGCAACGCGACGGTGTGTGTGACATGGAGTGGAGACCGAGACCACGTCACACGATTGGTCACGTGACTAAATTCTGTATTTATGTTAGTAGATAGTATGCACCCGCCTTGAGCTCATGAATTATAAATTATGTTATCTAAAGTTTCAAATGCTATTTGTGGTTATGATCTTGGTTTGTGATATATCAGTTGTTTGAAATAGATTAATGCACCAACTCGCTCCCTCGCGCGCTGTTTTAGCGCATTGGGAGAAAAACTGTAATACTGATATGTATAAAAATTTGTTTTTGAATAAAGAGATTTTGAACTTGAACTTGAACTAGCGTTACGGCTACGTAACGCACAGGCGGTGTGTGTGACATTGAGTGGAGACCGAGACCTCGTCACACGAGGGCTCACGTGATTATAGCATTATGGCTATGTAACGCACAGACGGTGTGTGTGTGACATTGAGTGGAGACCGACCGAGGGGTCAAGTGACTCGCGTAACGAAAAATCATGTGATATACAGTTACGCACCGAAAATATGGGATTCGCCATCTCAATTAGCCATATTATTGTAGTGCGTGTAATTTAATCTCACATCACCACACGCCCAGATGTGCCTTAGTCAAGCAAAACAATGTTGGATTCAACCTAACACATAAATAATTGAATATGTTGTTAAATATAATATTGCACCTTTTAAAGAGTCACTTTCACCAACAAACTATGCTGGCTGGCGCAATGAGCATTGAACTGTTAATGGACACTTGTGTTAAGACAGAAACCGCATTGACAATTACAGTTTACTTCATCCGCGCATGGAGTGCATAGGTGTACCGCAGACTGTGGACTGTAGACTATAGAGCATGTGTTGGTCTATTGTCGGCGGCGGCGCGGCGAGGCTGCACGCGACGTCAAAACACATGTTCTCGCGCCTGCCTTCGCCGTGTTGTGTGTTGTCATGCCCGGCCGGCGACACCAACTGTTCATCTGTAAACTACTTACTGTACTTTCATTATCCGTGCCGCCTGCGCTCCGCTCACTTCATACAGCTGGTCTCACAGCACATCAAACACTCCGCTTTACTCAATATTATTATACAGCGTACGTACTGCCATAATTAGCTTTAAACGCGCATGTCTGTGACAAAAATGTCACCATGGGTTTAAGTTTTTCTGAAATCAGGTCGGCAGGGGTTTTATCACAATTAGATTAGCCCCCGGTATTAATTTCGGTACATTTTATAACTAACTTACACTTCAAATTGGTGTTTTATAATACGAGTAGTATAATGAAGGCGAAGTGTGTTTCATGACCTCTTAGTTATATTTTTTACTACACTTGAGTTCAACAGAAATCAGGTTCTTTCACTGTTGAAATCATTGTAAAACATTGTTGTACAGTAATTCAATCAGTTATATTATCCCTTATCATTATACTGTATATTTAGTACATTATTAATTATTAGTCACCAATTAATTGTGATTTTAAAGATAATTTTTGGGCGCTTAGTATTCTTTTATACTTGCTGTTCAAGGCGGTAGCTACGTACTTTTTTCAACGGAGTAAGTTAAAGGAATGAAATACATAAACGATAACCCTTTTAAGGACTGCAATACAGTAATTCAGTATTCACAGTGAATTAATTTAACACCTTTGAAGTTTTCTGATACAGCCCAATTAAAATGTTTTTCTCTTTTCAAGAGTAGAAAAAGTAACTACTGACTTCAGACAATTTAAGGCAAACATACAATGATATAAGAAAACCAACACGTTACAACACAAACATTAAATAAACACACAATGCATATGAACTTATTGAAATATAACACATTAGGTAAAGAGTGCTATTACTCAATTTGAATGATTAAATTTCAAGTACTGTGGTGGTATGTCAAGCAGTGGTGTTAAGCATTTGGATGCTTTCCCGCGCACAGCTTTGCGGACTATGCGGGAAACATCCTCCATTTCATTGCTTTTAACATTTAAAATGTCAAGAAAGTAAGCAAATAAAATAGTACACAAGTTCCGTACAATGTTAAGCTTAAAAAAACTTTGGCTTTATTTTAATTGTTATTAACTGAAAAAGTCAATTTATAAGAAATACTGTAGGGACTTGTAAAAACTTAAACAGAATAGGCTATTTTTTTAAACATAATAAACTCCATCTACCCCTTCATTACCCTCGCTCGTGCATATAAAATTAATACATACGAATCGTGCATGGCTTCCACTGGTCGGATTACTTACCTGTAAACAAAGTTTGAATCAGTAAATTATCAACAAAATAAAATAAAATAACACTAATCTTTCCCATCCATGGAGTTTTTTATTAGACATTTTTAATATAAACTTAAACAATTACCACCAGATCGTTTGACTTCTTCGCAATACAATCACTTTGAAATTATTAAACCATTCAAATGAAAATATGGTCAATCTTATTATGTAATTCAATAATAAAATGTTTTTAATACTAGCCTAAAATTTGTTTTATTAAACAATGACAAAACACATCTTTGCCGCATATAAATCAAAATATATAAGAAAGCTGTTTTCGAATAAAACACGTTACAAACACGAAGATATAAAACACGAATGAGATTTTATGCCCTATTAATGGCATTGATGAGATTGTTTAATGGTCGTGGATACGATTCGCTTCCTTTCCTAAACCAGACGAGGCAACGATGGGTCAGAATGGGCCAACCGCTTGACAATGATGGCCTCTTCCGATCAACGCAACAAAGTGGCATAATCGCCCAGTACACTGAAACTAGAATAGGTCTACTTTACTGAAAGTGAGGCGTACACACCTACATCATAATTATAATCTCGCCTCATATTCACCTGTCAAATTTCATTCATGCGTTTTGTCCCAGAACTCCTAAGTTGCCACTACTATCGAGATGTACAACGATTGAAAATTAAACTAACCAATTGATCAATGTTTCAATAATTTTTAACTCAAAATATGGCCAACTGATTAAGTTTTACAACGTTTTAGTGACGAAAGAGTCGAACACTAAGTGTACGAAATACGATATCGAACTGATTACGATATAAATCATAAAAAAGCTTTGTGGGGATAGTTAAAGAAGTGAGTAGATACTGTTTAAAATAAGAATTTAACTATGGGATTAAAGCCGTAAAAAAGTCATTCAAGAAACACTGGTTTAGAACAATATTCATTTGACTGAATATAGTTAATCTATATTTCAACGCATACCTGTTAAGTAGCCTATGTACAGTATTTGACGTATTGAGCTAACACAAGATTTTTAAATATTTTACACTGTCCGAAACAATTCCATAAGGACAGATATTTCTTACTGGTTATCTTCCGCCCTGAGGGCTTTGGACGCGTTTAACTCCCCGGCCAGGCTGTAATCCACCCATCTTCATCGCGCCTTATATGTCTCCTCTTAAGCCACCAAGGTTTCATCTACTCGGTTAAAAATAACTTTAAAAATTAGTAGTCCTATTTTTTAAATGATTTAAAATCGAATTGTTTCTTAGACGTATTTTACATTTCTTAGACGTATATACATAGACTTTTAACAGAACATGGCTTTCTTCATCACGTTTATTTTTTATTTTTTATGTGAATAAATTAATAATTTGGTTTCGATTTCTTAATATAAATCATAAAACTGGCACACGTGAGTAACCCAACAGTAATGTCTATAAACCATTGTCTACATAAAAAACGTAAATAGACTTATCATAGCAAATGTGAGTTTGAAACAGTTTCACGGTAGCGCGACATTTCGCGGTGGTAAACACGATGTACAACCGCGAGTCAACATATCATTTGTTTGAAAAATAATATAAGATAGGTAAATCAGTTTACGACTTTTCTTATATCTGCATTAAACATTTTATAATTGACGATTCTGTTTATGTTGTGATTTTGTGTTGTGTTTTTGTATCACTATGTAAAACCATCTTATAACATCGGCTGCATCAACGACTATGGCGCGAAAAACATGAACCTGTAAAATTTTTATTTCACAAAAATGAGTTGGATTTCTTGTCAAGTTAGTCTATATAGTCACCGATAGAACTAATTTAGCTGACTTCCAAGGATTGATGTTGCAACAAAAACATGTTGATCTAAAGCCATCTTTATAATGAGTGCGAACCAGAAAAAAATAACTGTCAAATTAATCGGGAAGTTGCAGTTGCAGGCAATATCCTGTTACTGTAGGAGTGACACAATAACATGTTGACTCAGACTCCGGCGTCTGGTGAAATGTGTGTCAGATATGGAGGACCGCTCCGGGCCGGGGCCGGGCCGGTATCGTCCTCTGTCCAAGGTCTTCGCCCCATCCCAGTATCGGCTCCGGATGTCCAGGAATGGGACCTCCCCTGCGTCCTACAGTGTAAACGATACCGTCTTTTATTGCCTATCTCGGTCGAATACCGAATCAGCCGAGTTTCCTTATCTTATATGAGTCATTTGACGAGTTCATAAGTCTAGGTGTTTTGAAACATCAATTTAAACTGGCCAACGATTGAAACAGTAAAAAATGATTTTATTCACGGCTTATTAGAGATGAACATTGTCTAAATTTCACCTGGGAAAGTATCAATTACACATAATATTTTTTTCACCTAATAATTTTTATTTCTTTGACAGATGGATGTATTTAGTACATATTTGGTATGAATCTTTATCATACTAAGGTACATTTTCAGGAAAAAAATAATTGATTTCGCTTTTTAACTAAAATATCTCAATATCGGTAATTTTAAAAAAAAGTTTTACAAGACGTAAAAGTTGCCAAATTAAATTATCTAACTAATGGCACTAAGTTTATAAAGATGTAACAATAAATAATGGAGCTATTGCGATTTTTTCCATAAAAACATTGATTTTGCATTATAATTAATGCAAATTAAAGCCATTTTAACAGAAAAGAATCAATAACCCCATTATTTATTGTCAAATCCTTACAAACTTCGTATATTAGTTGGATAATTTAATTTGGCAACTTTTTTGTGTCTTGTAAAATGTTTGTAAAATTTACCGATTTTGAAATATTTGAATTAGAAAATTTAAAATGGCCGCCATTATGAAAATATACAGTGGAAAAACTTATGCTTTTCCTGAAAATGTACATTGGTATGATAAAGTTCCATACCAAATATGAACTGAATACAAACATCCGTTACGGAAATAAAAATTATTATGTGAAAAAAATGGCTGCTAGAGGCTTAACGATGGAATTTACACCCCTATTTATATGATGTTTTTTCCTGTCTCAATGCAAGGAACAAATATACAAAAGGGTTCCAGAGAGTTCCGGGACACCCTGTATAACAAAGAATACCGTGTAAGGTTAGATACCTACTTTTCTCACATTTAACCCCAACAACCAAAATTCAAAATTTTCGTTGCGAAATGAGACAATTATTATTACTTAAGCGTTGTTAGACGTTAAACATGAAATAATAGCTTGGTATATTTAGAGAACTTCAAAGCGTAGGAAGAGTAGGCGTTTTTCAATAAAAAGTACCGACAATAATGATGGAAGCCATGTGGGGAGCCTAAACGCCCGAACCTGAGGTACCTCATCTTCTGACATTGCAGCCCTATTGCTATTAATTAACGTCTCATTCAATTATAAAAGGTTTAATTCATAAAATTTATTGTATCCTATTTTCAGTGAAGAACCCCAAAAAATAAGTAATACTCGAAAAAGAAGCTAACTATCGAGTGGAATTATCATAAAATATAGTTTTTACTTTAGGTCGTCATCACGTATAAATTTTGCATATAATGCAAGTACTTGTACTTGTGTTTGTGCTGATAAAAAATGAAAATAAAGCACGAAGACAAATGTTGGTTTGTTACTTAGTTAAAATACAATTGTTAAACAAGTTTTAAAAGATTTTTCGAAATTTTTATTATTTATTTTTTATCAACGGATTCAACAAACTGCGTAGGTAGGAAAAGTAAACTTTTATTCAACTGAAGAATCATACTGGGATCATTTGGCATATTTGATCTTGTGACGTACAGTAATTTTTTAGATGCAATTAAAACCCGTAATCTCCGAAGAATCGGAGAACTTGGGAAATTAATTTTGAAAGGAACTACACGTTTACCCGAGATTTGGTGTAACACTCGAGTGCATAACAAATTAGCTCTAAAGCTCACCTTCAAACCGATGCTAGTGAAAGGTTTAAATTATTTGTAAATGAAGAACATCTTTTATTCCAAGCCACCGACTGCGCGATTGGACATAAGAGGCAAAAAGGCGAGCGAGCCAGCGCCGCATTCACCCGGCTAAAAAGCAAAGTAGCCGAGAAATATTCGGAAATCCGTATAAAATTCTCTTTGTGCCGTTCTGTGACCGACGCGAATCCAACGCTGTTTCGATAGCTGCTAATTATATTTCTGCCCGCCGCTTCTGCCTCCAACAAATATATATCTTGACGTTAACTTCTCGCGTTTACTATTATTTTCGACTCGGTGACCGCCGCGATTTATGTATCCGTCGAAACCGGCCGACCCCTGTTATCAATTGTTTATTGCCTGTAACTCAAAAAGCTCGTAAATTAAACAGATCGAAAATGAGACAGCGAATTTTTCGAGCCGACCACCAGGTAGGGACAGGATAGTATTTTATCGCATTGCAACGAGATTCTTTCTTAACACATTAAACATGAAATGTTCCAAAAGTAAAAGGGACTTCTTTCTTGGAGAAAAAATACCTACGGTATCATAAATAGCATTAATGTCGCGCAGATCTGGTGTTCGCCTTGTATCACAGAGTAAGGAACCTTTACTAAGGTTTTTACTCTGTGCTTGTATGTACTGATTTTACTACAGTAGTGTCCGATTTTAAAACTAGCGTTACTAAAGAAAATAAGTTTTTCTCTCTGTCACTATCAACCCGTAAGTACACTCACAAATAATATCGTTTTTCCTACAAGGGTGTCTTTCTAATAAAACATTCCTGAAATTTAAGACTGACATGATGTTCTGCGAAAGAATTTTACATTACAAACCCTCTTATGACGACCCTTCTATACAAAAGGGATTTGCCAATAAAGGGGTGACACGACGCGGCGGGGACCATGCGGGGTCTATAGACTCATCATTTTCAGGGCTTAGCGCCACCGTATAGATATTACCTTATTGTATACGCCACGAACACCACCTTTAGCACAGAACTACCAATGCTTTGTTTCAATCTCCTATTTACCCGTTTCCGTAGGTAGTGTGACAATTGAAACTACCACCCCAAATAGACGTTATAGCGTATTCATTTGGACTTCTCGTTTATAAAGTCTTTGAATATGGATATTCGTATTAGTTTTGAGGTTAGTTAAATGCCTACAAGATATTTTGCTGCAGCGATGTGGTGAAAAAAGTATTACCGATTTTCTTAGTTGTTGGAATAATTAGAAATCGATAAATATGTAAGTTCGTTTGTTTTTTATTAGGTTTTTTATTATTTATTTATTTTATCAGCGTGACATAATTGTTGAATAGAAATGGGTACAGCTCTCTGCAATAGGTCTAACTTGTCTGATATTAAGTTTAGGCTGTTGTTCTTCGTAGGAAAAACTACGATAAGAAACTATAATAAAAGCTGCTTTCTTTTTCTTTTGCAAAGTACAGTCATACTAAGGAAGACCACGTCTCTTAAAACCTTCCCTCATTCCAGCAAATGGGAAAGTCCCTGTAAACAGAGTTGTGAAGTGGGTTGAAATTGCGATATCCATCAGGCTATACAAGTTTACAACTTGTAGTTAATAACAAATATTATTGATATTACAAGTTGATTATTAAATGAGTTCAAAAAATCTTAAATTTTTTAAATTACATAAATTACTCTTAAATACATACTCTCTTAATACTCTTAAGACTCATTAATACTCTTAAATACATACTTAAATACATACAAATTACATACTCTTAAATTGCATAATCAGGAATCGATATAGGGGCTTACACAGGAAATTTGATATCTTATATGAAATTATGTGATTTAATTTATAAACATTTCTACGAGGAACTATATAAATTCTCTTTGACAAAAATTCGTAGATTTACCCAACTGGATTAAACGATTTTCCATAGGAGAAAATCCGCTAGCGAAAAACGTCAATTGGATTTTGATTTCCATAAGACTAATATTAAATTTAAAACATCCGGTATGCCTTAAATATTTGTCAAAAAGATTCATCTACTTACCATTTTAAAGGAGATTTTAATATTTATAGGACACTGTGAAATTAAAATAACTGTTATAGAGCGATTTATGAGATTAAACTACTAAAAAACTGCGTCCATCTTCATAAAATAATTTTGAGAATACTTTGTTGTTACTTGTTGTTTATTACTCAAACAATCAATATTGGAAAACTTTTGATTTCACGCTGTCCTTGGTATTAAAATTCTTGACATAAAGTTGGATCTTTTTGACCAGCAATATTAAAGGCGTAACGTATGTAAATCTTAGGTGGCGGGTATTGCAGACTCTTAAATATATCCAATGAGTAATTACTAAGATATTTAGGATGTTAAGCTCTCTCGATCAGAAAACCAAAAATCGTCTTCAACGAAGGACATATGTGTGAACATTGATACTCCAAAAAGAAAATGTCTCTCAACAATCAAAAATTTAGCCCAGCCGAAAGGCTTATTTTCATAAATAAAAATCTCCAAGGCAAGCAAATAAAATCTCTCTATTCCCTGAAAAAGACGACAAAAAACTGTTACAAACCGGGGGCTGGTTGAAAATTTCAAAAAAATTATGCCGGGTTTACATAACGTGTACGGAGGGGATTGTTTTGTTGAATACTATAGATCAGTAGGGGAGTAGGCCTACATATTTGGTATTTCTGTGAGTATCTGAGCGGAGTGGGGGGGGGGGGGTATTTGAGCTGCCGCGGTCGCCAACTTCGCCCCACTCCGGGCGGGGGCCTCCGAATTGTTTCAACACTTGTTTGCTCGGTGTAGTTTTGCGTTTTGCGGACAGTGGATCGGGCCGATCGTCGTTTCAAACAAGTCTGGCTAACTTGTAACTGTTTCTCTCTTTCAAAAGTAATAGGAAATTCATTACAGGCATCGAAGTGCTGTTTAAAACTTGATGATAATTTATTTTACATAAAGTTTAATAACTATAAGATTTTATATTTCGGGTTTAGAATTTTTATAAAATTTATTAGATAATGAGAAGTACTAAGTGTCAGACTAAACTCAAAAAAAATACCTCAACATCCCTGGCAACGAACCAGTGACCTTCTAAGACCAAAAAACTAACGATCAGGGATGTTTTTTGTTTTTTTCTAGAAAGGACGCATTTTAAAATTATTATCCACTTCATTGGAAATCCAGCAAAAACCATCACCTCGCTTTGTTATCAAAGTTTTCCAGTTTATACACAGCCGGAAGGGAACGAGTGGCTTTTCCATTCAATCTGCGGACGAATCGCGATATTAAGCGTACCGGGTAATTAGTCAGGTCGCACTTTGAGCGGTCAAAGGAGAGCCGTGTGAATGGTCCTTTGCTGCTTGCGATGCGACTGAGACGCTAGGCTGCGTGCCCTCTACGCTCGCCGCCGGGCTGATTAGTGCTACACGTCATAACTCCACGGGTCACGTGACCACTCGATACTGACTACGATCCAGAGTTCGTTCGATTTTTATCGACCGTTAATATTACTAGAATTTCTGGAGGTGAGTAGACAGTTGTATATGGCACGTCTTACAGGCGATTGTTCCATAAATCCAATGGACGTCTAGATATTATGAAGGGGAGTTATAACTGAACTTTGTGAATATGTAATGAAGCAGCTTAAAAGAAAACAATAATTACTCTTGAGTATTGAGGATCGTTTTGTTTAAAAACTCTACACTATTGGTATCGTTTCCCGCTGCATGGAATAGTAAATGTAGGCCTAGGCATTGTGTAAAGTCGTTCTACAGTGAAATTATAGTTTTAATTATAACAAACAACAGGAAGTTTCAATCTATGTACATTAAATGTGTACTCAATGAATCGATCTTGATCAAATGATTTTTTAAGCGTGACTCAGTTAAAGGGTTATTCAGTGATGTTCTCTGATACTAATAGTATAGTTCGGATGTTAATTTAAATGCACACGCCAATTAATAAAATAATAAACACGAATATTGACAGGATTAGTGATGGTAACCAACTTGAAGAACTAACTTAATTAGCAGTTTTAATAGAAAGTGCCCAAAAAGTATGAATTTGTATGAGCCATTCATAACCGGAAAAATTACCGGGTCGACGAAACTATAATATTTGCGCCCTTCAGAGAGTTCTGTAGTAGGCCTACACGCCGATTAATCAGTTAGACCAGAAATTAAGCATGTCGTAAAAGCCAGGAAACGGTGACTGATTAACTGAATAAACAAAATTATGTCTTTGAGCGGGAGGAAAATCTGTTGACCGTCGCGCATCGCGTCGCCAGCTTGGACCAAGTATAACTTTTATAAAAAGAGCTATACTTGGTCCGAGGTCGCCAGTCGACGGACTGTATTGTGAATCTGGGCGCACTCTCAATGTCTGTCCGCTCTGGCGACGGGACGCGACCACAAAAGGCGATTTCACCAAACTTTCTGTAAGGTCATATTACTCATTGGTAAGAAAGCTGGCTAATAGCGTTAGGCAAGAAATTATATTAGTTAAACCATAATGTAAACGATAATGCCAGGCGAACGTAAAAATCCGTTTTGTAAAAGGTAGATACGGTATGTTATAAATACCGTCTAGAACGCTTTGCAGAAATTTTCAGTTGACGCACGTCATGTTCAGGTTATAACAAAACTAGTTATTGACATGTCGGTGATTGCGATCTATTTAGGGAGCGATCCGTTTGATCATGGGTCAAGTATCGTCAACCCCGAGTGCCGCTAGCCCGCTGCCGAGGACAGCGCTCAACAGTTCAACATGCAACACGCCAGCGACACTCGGTTCGGTTTTTTTAGACGTTTTGGAGGCATTTTAATATTGTACTTGCGTTTTTTCGTTACACCTTTTATTAACACTTAAGAGTTCAAGGATAAGGATATAATACCCGCCGGCGAAACGGTATAGAGTAAAGTCCTTAATCCAATTATACATAAAAAATGATCTAATAATTTAAACAAAGTGAGTAATGCACTCGAGTAAACAATTAATGGAAATAATGTTTTGAACTTGGATTATTATTTAAAGTTGAATTTTAAAACTTGAACTAAAAACAATCAAAAAATTACTATAACTTGAATTATTTCACAACATTTTAAGTTGTTTGGCTCGAAGAGTTGACTTCATAATACTGACATCGGACAGCATTAAAAATATTGTTACCAATGCCAAGAAACGTTTCAATGCTAAACTATTCTGAAATACGTCTAATTCCAATCAGCAATTAAAGAGTGCAAATATTTTTGTTACTCATAGAGGAGTTAAATGTTTGAGAAGAGCGAGAGGTTGGAGATAAAGGTGGAATGGGCAATAAGAGTAGCTGATACGGAATTGTATTTTAAACCGAGAGTTGGTGTAAAATCAGTGCGCAACGAAGAAAGTCACTTAGGATTGTGAAGGATACCATCTACTGGGTAAGAGCGAAGAAAGGTTCATAAGAAATCTTGGCATTTATTCACTGTAGGAAACCTGTCAAAAAGCACATAAACTGAACCAAGGTCAAATGTTATGGATCAAAGTGTTATACAAGTTGTGATAGAACCTGATATGCGGTGATGTACTGTACGCTTAAACCAAACATAACGCGAAGGAATCGCCAATGAGACATCTGCTGTACAATAGGCTAATAGATGTTCGCTGTGCAGCAATGTCGAGAAAACTACGACAATACCTAATCTAACTGACTGGGTAATCTATTTTTATATATTTTTCGAATATTTAATGGCTGTGTAAGGAGTGTCTTCATGTGCTTAGTTACATAAGGCGCTTGAATAAACTATCCTTATAAATCTATAATAAGTTATGATGATAATTGTTACATTTATTGTTTTTCTTTCCTTTCCCACAGTAATAGCAACTCAAATCACCTGTAATACAGTAGTACTGTACCAATTTTTTTCTAATGGAGAAAATATCCGAAGAATACGTCTTGACTGATTGCCCTTTACTTCATTTACAACATATGAAAAAAGATTTCCAATTAAATATTTAAGTAGTTAAAAATGTACAAATGTAGGCCTACAGTATCATTTTACATTTTGCACGTATCTAGAAGGTAGTCCTACTAGTACAAGAAAATAAATTAGAACGAAAGCTTGCGAATGGTGTATAATTTAACAACTTTAAACTGCAGTGACTTCCTGTAATGTTACAAAATGTGTATACCGCAAGCACACCGAGATACAAATAGCAAGGCCAGTCACAGTACGTGGAAGACAAACATAAGTGGGAACGAGGCATATTGTGTGGCATTACCACTTGGGTTAACATTACTACAACCCTGTAAACGAGAAGAGGCCTTTTTACTATAATCACTTGGATTACATTGAGAAGGGTCTCACCCCTCTCCACACCTCCAAAAATCAATACAGTTTCGTCGCACGGCCCACAAGTAGACTAGTCGCTAGTGTTGCCAATCTTGTAAATATGGATGTGCTGCTATGCGCTCCATACTATATGACGTTCTACTTTTATTTGTCGACATGAGTAGCGATAGATATGATATAGACGCCGCGCCGCACACAGATTTACCAAGTTATAACGATAGCAAGTCCCGACCCCAACACGTGGTCCAACAAACAATTACCCAATGTTATCGTATAACGCACGTAATAAAAACAATGTTATGATAAATTGGTTCGGCGTCTAACACGCAACCAAGCCTGGTCACTGTCGTGCTGACCGCTTCTGCGCTACTGTGCGGTTCGTGTTCCGTTGGCACGCCTCGGCAACCCACCTAGTCCTAGTCGTGCTGACCGCTTCTGCGCTACTGTGCGGTTCGTGTTCCGTTGGCACGCCTCGGCAACCCACCTAGTCCTAGTCGTGCTGACCGCTTCTGCGCTACTGTGCGGTTCGTGTTCCGTTGGCACGCCTCGGCAACCCACCTAGTCCTAGTCGTGCTGACCGCTTCTGCGCTACTGAGAGGTTCGTGTTCCGTTGGCACGCCTCGGCAACCCACCTAGTCCTAGTCGTGCTGAACGCTTCTGCGCTACTGTGCGGTTCGTGTTCCGTTGGCACGTCTCGGCAACCCACCTAGTCCTAGTCGTGCTGCTTCTGCGCTACTGTGCGGTCCGCGTTCTGTAAGCAAACACAAGCTAGGCGGTTGTTCAGGTGATCTATGGGCGTCATAATCCAGTTCACCTCGGTATTTGTAAGTGCAAAAAATGCAACTACCCGTTGTCGATGTTACGTGGTGACCGCATCGTGTTATTGTGCGGTTCTTCGAAAAAAATAAAAGTTTAAACGTGAACAGTTTCAAAACATTAATGTTTGGGTTGTTTTTAAACAGTCTCATACTTTTATAAAACAAAAATATGCCTCCCCATTTTAAATTAATTATTTCCTCTAAAAAATATTACCGTGTTTTGACCAATGTCCTTAAAACTGAGACCAATACCGTTAGCATGTTGACCGAACTAAAATGCACACATGAACCAAGAAACACAATGTTTAGGTTTCATAATTGATCGACCGGAGATTACTACCCCCTCAGGGGTAATGTGGTGAAATTTTAGATTATATTAAAAAATAACAGTAGGTCACGTTATTGGGCGATGTATTTACACAGATTGTATCCAGACTCCATAACCGATGCTATCTGTGTGGACGTTGGGCACGCGAGTTGGCCGCGCCGCGCCGGATCGCTCGATGCGGGTCGCCCGCGTCGCGTCGCGTCGCGTCGCGCGGCGGCTGCGGTGCGGCGACCGGGGTCGACGGAATACCTGGAATCGTAGATCCCGCGTCGCGGACGAGCCGACAGAAATTAGCGGCCGTACTAAAAGAGACAATAAACCAAGTACTAATTAACCCGCCTCGTTTTATCTTCTTCGGTCGCATAAATTCGCAGTAAGAAAGGGATTCGGCGGAGGTACTAATTTCTATTCAAGGTAGGGAGGAGCGGCTGCGGAATGTGGGAGAAAGAAGCAATTATGCAGGGGCTAGAGTAACTAGAGCCGTACAATGGGCGGTAGATCAGGCCGGCCCCAGCGATGGACGCCGTGGACGCAGCGCGCAGTCGCAGACGCAGCGACCATGATTGACGGCCATGCGCCGGCGCAATGGTGTACACGTGGACGACCGATCGACAGGCGATGTGCACCATTCGACCACGCCACGATCCCTACACGAATAAATAAGATACGTACATTCAAAACACACCGACGCACTCTGAGGTGCGTATTTTTAAGAGTGGGCCTATATGACTGACTGAAGGTTGAGTGTAATGGATTAAAGGTCACATGGGATGTAGCTTTGTTATCGACAAAGACCGACGATTCCTTTCTCAGGATTATTAATTAATAGTGAAGTGAAAAAGGCAGCTGGATCCCTAGGGCGCACCGAAACTGCGATCCAAAACCCAGGTAGACGCCGAAACTGCGATCCTGGCACGGAGGCCGCCCCCGGGACGATACTGACGATACTGTACGTAAGACGACACTGCTGCTCTTGCTCTCAAACTGAGAATGACTGATATATTTGTGGGGGAAATAAAGAAGGAATGTACACCCTGAAAGTCTTCGTTTATTGGTTCAGGTTAAGAGTCATCTTCACCCCTGGGCCGGTAGCACATTGTTGAGCAGTGGGCAATTTTAACTATACGGCTTTTAATGCCCAACATGGTATTTGATTCCCCTGTTTCGGACGCAGTTTTTCAACCGATTTTCTTTAAACTTGCTAAGTGCTTAGTTGAATAGTTCCATAGATCCATATTAGGTCCCTCATACCTCGAAGTTTTGAAAATTTAACAAATATTACTCTCTGTGACGTCGCAAAGTATTTCGATTTTCCTTGGTAATATTTGTCAAATTTTCAAAATTTCGAGGTATCAGGCACCTAATATAACTATTCAACTAATCACTTATCAAGTTTAAAGAAAATCTGTTGAAAAACGGCGTCCGAAAAGGGGGAATCAAATACCATGTTCAGCATTAAAAGCCGTCTGGTTAACATTGCTGACTGGGCAACAAAGGGCTACTTGCCCAGGGGTGAGGATGACTCTTAAGAAGGTGGTATGCGCGAGTTTAGTACAACTTGGAAGTCCCAGTTCATTGGCATTAGTTGAAAAGTGACTTGAGCGACACGTCGGACGGCGAAAGATTCGCCTACACCAGACGCTGGAATCCCCGCTGGACCCTCCGCTACCTGTTGATGGGCCGCTGTGCCAGGATCGCAGTTTCGGTTGTGGGATTAGCGAACCCTTTTGAGGATTAAAACTAGGATCGCAGTTTCGGTGCACCGGATCCCTAGATCCAGTCTAGAACCCTCAAAATGTTTTTTCAGGACCGTACCGGCAACCTTTTAAACCCAGCCAATTTCGTATAGATTAAATATATTGACTAAACTCGGAAAGCCAATGTGTTACATCAACCAAATTACTTCAGTTCCCTATGCCTCGAACTACAGCTATATCTGAGTCTGTCCCTGGAACACAGGAAGTATAACATTTGACAAGTCATTGGCACATCCAGTGATGTTAGGGAGTCGGCGTGAGTGTCCTGCTCGGTTAGGATTGTGGTTAGGTTTTATGTTGTGTGGAAAATAACATAAAAACTTCAATGGTTTTCATTATGCAAAAATTTTGTTTGCGGGCAATGGTGAGCGTTCTCGTGCTGGCAGGTCCTGATGGGGTTTCATCTTGTTGTAAACCCCGGCACATTTCGGGTGTTATGTATAATTTTATATAACTTTTCGGAACTAATGTCAATAATTTTCTGTCAATCTTAGGAATTGAAGACTTTAAAAAAAATGTATAACAATGACGAGTTAAAATTGTTACGAATTATACAACATTTAAATGAGTTTGGGATTTAATTCGAAAGAGTATATTCAACCCGGCGGCGGCGGGGTCCACACCACATCACATCTCTGTCGCACCTGTCTCCCTACATCCTGTCGCCGTCGCGCTCCGAGCGTTTGACACCCGAAAGTGTGCGCCCTTTGTGCCCACCGGGCCGAACAAAAGAGCCATTCATGACATCTCGGCGCATTGTCGCGCGTTTCGGCGGCCACGGAGCCGGGTGCGAACTGCCAACTCGATCGCCAATCGCGCCCCAACACCAATACTGTCATCCAAACCCCAGGTAGACGCCAAAACTCCGACCCTAGGTATAGGCACTGGAACTACAATCCTACCCCAAGGGCGACCCCACGTAGGTGCCAAAACTCCAAGTCTAAAGGCACCAGAACTCCGATCCTACCCCAAGGTCCGACCCCAGGTAGACACCGAAAACAAAATGTACATTTAAGTGCTTAAAAACAAAATGTGCAAATTTAGGATAAAACTGTTAAAACTTACAAGATGAGAGGTTTTTAATGGGAACTCCTCCTACAGTTTTCAACCGATTTTCATTTTTTCGTCGTTGGATAGGGCTTGGCCTGTAGTTGTTTCCACCAAAATTAGATGTGAAGCGTACCCAAAAAAGGCGCTATCACTGAAATTTAAAATTTTCCCATTGCAATAAAATTGGGATTGGTTTGAGCATTTTCAACACCTGTAAATGTACAGCTGTAAATAATTGTGATTACTGATAGTCATAATGTTGGATGTAAATGGTTGGGTGTAAATGATTTAGAATAAAACCTAACATTGTTGCAATTGCATGTGATAGTCCAAATTAAGCTGCTCAATTCTGAGTACCCTTTTAACATATTAAAATTGTCAACGCTTTTATCAAAACTTTTAAGAAAACCGAGTCCACAGGGTACAATGCACATCATTGCCTTCATTAAATCCGATCGACCTGTAGTTGAGGAATAGTGGTGAATTTCAACTCTATCATATCAGAGTACTCAGACCATAAAAGAAAGTTATCTTATTTCGTTACAAGGATGATTTCATTTCAACACAACTCGAAATGATGGAGCAATAAAATTTGTACACTTCCTGCAATAAAGTATTACTTCACACTTTTGGGAAATTCTTTGTCGGATATTCCATTTTACCTATGCTCTTCGTCCAAACAATCCCTTGAACTGAATACTTTCTAGATGATTAGTTAGACCTAGAGAAGTTATGATAGATAAAAAATTATGCTTTAAAAGTATCTACTTTTTTTAATGAATAAGCGTTGAAATATTACAATGTTATACATACAAGAAACAAATTACGAAAAAAAAAATTTACACAATTTGAGATAGGTTAAGATGCAACTGCCAAAAATGGGATTTCATATAGGCTACTGTAAAAAATCATTGCCAATCGTTTCCGTTTGGGAATATACAAAACATGTTGGCCGATTGTAGCCAGTACAAATAAAACTTTTCTGTAAACAAAACCTCAACAATTCATACGATTAATTGATAAGATCATTGTACTACGATTAAAATAAATTATTATTTTAACATAATGAAACCGGTGTAATTAAAATACAATGAGATAAGCCTTAATAAGCGGACTAGTCGGGCATGAAAGTTTTAGGAAATGATTTACATACTAAGCATGACCGCTTTGTCGCATGACGGCTGTGTTGCTGTAGGCACACACTGATAATGTAAACATATCGCGTCGCACGCACATGCACCTCACGCACGATGCACGCACCCGTACGACGTATACGCACGACGCGACGCGACCACGGGAAATCAAACCTTCTGACAAAAAAATTCAAGAAACGCTGCCACTAAAATGAATTATGTGTATTAAAAAGAGGGTTTCTAATATTGAGGATATAATAAAGCCACTTCTAACTGAAAAAACGTGTCATTTATATTTATAATTTGACTCGTTTCAATGACCAGCCGCGTTTTCTCACATATGAAAATTTTATTTGGTTCAGCTCACGCAGGGAAAATTCGGTAAAATAAAGTATACAAATGCGAAAAACATATATGTTCAGTTACCATTGTTTTAAAAAACAAAAAAATAATAATTAATGGAACATCGTAATGAACTCCACTTTGGCTCTCCATCCCGGATATACTCTTCAAAAAACGGATATACGTTTTTGAGGTGGCTGTGTACTGCAAAAATAAATGCTCGCTTGTTCAAGGCAGTCGCATTCACCCAATACATTACGAATGGTAGGGATAACTACAGAGTAGCCTACAGCAGCACCGAAATGGGGCTTTTGAGCATTTTTGATTTCATAGTTTGGGATAAAAATCAACAACAAACTCCCTGAAGGTGTCAACCATGCGCCAAATAAAAAATCTGTTCAAAACTCGATTTAAGAGCTTTTTGGTGTCAAACGTTCTGTAGTCGGTTGACGAATTCATGATGAACCGCTGGGATAGCTAAATTATAGGTCTACCGCGAATAAAACTTCGGCACTGATGGAAGAACTTCAAACTTATATTTGAATTGTAAATGTAAACTTGTATATTATATTTTTAGACTTTTGTAATGCAATGTATCATTGCCTATTACGCTATGTTTTAACACATTTTTTAATTAGCAATACTAATAAACCACGATATATTGATGTGGCTGAGATGCGGGGCTGTTTTGATATTGCAGATGGGGGATGCAATAGCCTATCCGTCCCGGCCGCTAGTGACAGCACATTTTGCATCCCCTCCCAGACCGTCGCGTCGGGGTATATTTTGTAGCGACTTGTACGTGTCAGGCGCAGGCACTTTCCACTAAACGGCAGCTATTTAGGAAAACCCACCCTGGACCCCATCCCGGGGAGGATTAACGGTTTCAATCACTTGTACTCGTGAAAGTTGACGACTTAGGATTAGGCACCTGTTTGTAAATATGAAAGTATTTCTTGGGATAAACATAATTTATTAAAATAAAACGTCAAAAAACATTTTATACATTTTCCAGAAAGCTTTGTATTATTTTATTTTTTAGACATATAATTACAATGATCGACCTAAAAATAGAATTGTACACCAAAAGATATGATACAGTATGCGATTTGAGATTCAAATTAGGCATTTAGCTGTGATTTTAATAACCGGCGAACTCTCCAGCATATTACTACACCTACTTCGTAAAATATCCTTGGACCGCCACTTTTCAATCGCCCTGTTACTTTGAAATCAATACATACAAATCTAACAACTCGGTTTCATTAAATCCACTGGACTACAAACATCTAGTCGCAAAAAAAATGCCTCGGGATAAACTAGTATTTAGAGCCAAATCGTCCTGACAGTCGGAAGACATCTAATTTCGTGTCGATTGAGATAAGAGATGTTTTTATTAAGACGTCTTTAAAATGCGATTTAATTGGCTCGGTGATAGGCAATGTCGGGCAGCGGAGATTATTCCGAAACAAAAATGTCATATTTCATATGCAGACCCGCTCCACTCCCACTTCCACTCCGTGGGATTAATTAAAATTATTTTGCTCTCGGAAAGCGATCCGACCGCGTCACGAGAGATTCCGTCTTTTTGTCGATGCGTTAGTTTTCGCATCACGAGCTCTAGACGGCATTAAAAACACTGGAAGGGATTATAAGGGATTAGCCACCGGCCGGCGGCGACTGGCTCCCGACGTTAAGCGACACGCGGATCCCGAGACAAAACAGCTTACCGTGAGCCGGGCCGAGCGATGCCTCGGGAATAACACTGCTGGAAAACACGCTCTGGTCAAGATGGAAATGCGTCGTATGGTTCACTACACTATTGTTGTTTACGTAATTTCACAGTAAAATACTCGAGGTGAAAATGAGCATTGATGTTGTAAAGGAATCAACATTCTTGATGTTAGTGAATACAAAATAAACTGATCGTTTAGAAAATATTTATGACAATCTCCTATGGAAGGTTTTGACATAAACTTCAAAATAACGTTCAGAAACGTGATTATATTTGTCAAGAAATAAGGGGTAATTGTTTGTTATACATGAGCCACTACAGTATTTATCTTTAGTGTAGTTTGAACTAAGGCCATAAAAACGTATCAATTGAAAGAAGACTATTTACCGAACATTGAGAGAAAATTTCACAGATTTGAGTTCTGCTTGCAAAGTCAGCCACGTCATGGATGATCGCGGCGACGCATCTTCCGCCCACGGCCTCGACACAGGGCCAGCTACAATCAGCTAAGTTTACAGCGCGCTGCGGCGCCGGCGGTTAGGTTATATTATGTTTGTTATTGATTTATATGCCAGAAAGTCTCAAAAGTTATTCAAAAAGTTATTCTTAGTGAAAATAACATGCACAGTTCATCATTAGGCAAACTGTGCAACGTGTAGCTGGCCGGTGTCGAGACTGCGGTCGCAGATGCGTTCGCCGCGATCATCAGTGACATGGATGACATTAAGCAAATAGAACTGAAAACTTAGAAACGTGAAATTTTCACACGATGTTCAGTAAATAGTCTTCTTTCAGTTTATGTATTTTTAAAGATCACATTTCAAAATAGCCTTAAAAAGTAGCTGGCTCATGTATAACACATAAGTACCAAATAAAGTTGACTAACAAATATAGTAACCAATTTTTAAAAAGAAAAAAGTAAATAAATGTATTTAGATTTGCCATTTATTTGTAAAGAGAAAGTATACTATGTAGTTATGTGTAGAAGTACATCTCTCTTTTCAAATCGATTAAAAAATTACTACTTCAAAAAATCATACATTTTCCGACGACACAAATTAAAGCTGTAGGTAGACCATTTAAAACCTTAATTTCTAACTGGAAGTGTAACTTTTTTGTAGCATAATAAGTCAAAATTAGTGTGACTATTTCCGTCTATTATCTAGTAAATTGACTCAAGAATCGGAGGTGAGACGTTACAGACGATGTAGTCAAGGATCCCAACTCGACAGTGACACATTACGTGATCTTCTCCAGTGCCGGTCCGTTTGCCAAGATGCCGAGGGTGGTGTGACAGGAAGGTGTTCGTAGAAGTGGCCATGTCGCACCTTGAACCGGAAGCGGCAAAGGTGACAAATTCTTCGTCTGAATCACACCTATTGTAGTTAGTTCGATTCGCGCGTAGGAGAAATTTACATCTGAAGTCAGATCCGGCTCGAAGGACCAAATATTTTACTCGCTAAAGTGTGGGAAAGTTTGTGATGGGTGTATTTTCTATGGGGCATACATTTTTTATATTTCAACTTAATAGAAACCGTATTATTAGCCTAAAAGCTAATTTGATATTACCAATCACCAGATTAAAATAATTGCAACTATCCGACAGACAAAATCCGCAAAAATTGTCAAAAGCAAATTAAAAAATATATTTATAAAACTAAAATAAATAAGTTATTTTTTAGCACTTAATAGTCATTTTAGTATTTTAAAGTCCCTCTCTAGCTTAACGGTATCGTAAAAAATAATAAAACATAAGTAACGACAGAAGCTGTGGTAATAATTTTCAGAAGTAAAGACATCTACATATAACCTAGGCAGTATTTTATTCACTAAGATTTCAAGCAGGCGTTTATAGTCAATAACGACCGGAGACGACGTGAGCTGAGAAAGTAAAGCCTGCAAATACGAGACCGCAGCTGTTTCATTAATCAGAATTAATTCCAGTCATTGAGCAATCGCTGGTTTAAATCATAAATCGCGCAATGCACTTCGTGTTTTCTAACATTTCAAAACATATTGCGTTTGACCCGGATTTGAGATGTAACTTGATTAATCGTGAGTCAGTTTTACAAGATTGTTGTCAAAATATATTACGTACTTAGAGACCAAGTCCAATCTAAAATAAATAATCTAAGGGCATTTTCAAGTGTGTCTATTACTCTTAAACTTTATTACTGTATAATTAATTGTACACTATAATTTTGAAAATAAATTTTTCCTACCACTGCATATAGAAATCATCACATTACCTGCAATGTTTATTCCAGCACGCTAAATTAAATAGCAATTTAGGGACAGCTGTTGTTGCAAACAATGCCACAGCTTTTTGTCATTGTTGTCGTTTAGTATTTTTTATATTTTTTAGTTTATACCATACTTAGTTAACAGTGTGTTCCAACAGAAACCTGATAAAATTTCCCATCGGAATTATTACCATCGGAATAAAAATTTGCCATTTAAATACCTGACAGAATTTAACATCGGTAAATGACATTTTGTATACGATAAAACATTTTATTTGCAGCAGTTATAGTGGTAGGAAAAATCTTGTGTGTAGTACGAGCCAAATAGTTATTGCCGCTCTCGAAATGTTTGGCCGCACTCAGCTAATGGCAATGACGTATTTCACGCTCTTAATATACAAATAGATATTGACACATTGCAACTTTAAAAAGAAAAAAAAAATATATATATATACTATAAAATATTACAATCAAAACATAACTTGCACTTGCATACCGAACCAGATAGAGGGGTCCGTTATTAAATATGACATCATTAGTCTTTGCATCTAACAATTCAACTTACTACACTGGAATTAAGGTCTTTGGAATTTAATGGCAAAAAATAATAGTAAACTCACATGTTAAACGAATTTTTCACGAATGTTGATCAAAGTCGCTATTTTTTACCACCTAATTACTAATACATTGGAGAACTTTAAAAATCGCAACTGAATCGATTAAGATGGAATGAACGGCACCAAACAATGTGGAAGAGCTGAGGAGGTGACGACTGATTCCTAGAGGCGAGGACAGTGTTGAGGAGGGGAATGGGGCGGTATTTATGTCTCTAGTAAATGTGATAAGCCGAACTCGGCCGATTGTCCCGGGATGAGAAGTTCTCAACTACGTCAAATATTTTATTAGCCGAGTCCTTCCCGAGATCAGTAATTCCGCTCTAAAACAAAGAACCTCGAGGCTTATTGTTTTACATAATAGTCAAAGAATCGACGAATAAAGCGTGCTTCCATCAAAGCAAAAACGTCTTTGGCCGGTAAATCACCAGTCATTTAAGCTAAAAAGCTCTTCAAAAGTCCCTCCCACACGTCGAAACCCTTTATTCAGTTTTCTCACTCGATTTTCTCCTCTTGCGCTAATTTCTCGATATATTCCAGTCAGCGTACTTTTTCAATCAGGCTATATACTATATTTTAGTTAAGGAGTGTGATGTTCTTACCATCGCGTCATCTGATACTCAATGTTTTTTCTAAACTGCTTCAACCGTGGTAAATATCCGTACTTTCAAGTGCCAGAGTAATGTATGAATGTTAACACTGTCATTATACAAGCTATAAAGCTTGGCACACGTCGATAAATGGACTTGCACAAATAATATAAAACTTCATACAATAGGGTGTGTCTTGCTCGTTTTATTTGTAAGCCAATATTTTATTAAAAAATTGTAATATGAGATCCGTAGATTTCAAACTTAGAGCAAGTAAACCGTTTTTATCATAAAATAAATATATCAAAAATACTTCACTTACCATAGACCTAATAAAATTGGTATATTTTTAATTTGTGCAATAAAATGATACAAAAACACTTATTTTTTTAGTTTTTAAAACATAACATCATACCCTTGACAGATAAACAACAGGAGAGCCCTATGGTTGGAATCCTTTTCCTCGGTAACGTTTAAAAGTCATAATATTTAGGTTAGATTCTGTGTAGGCGATCAGTTACCACAGCTGAGTTGCCTGCAAGACACATTGCGAAATCCGTCTCGGAGGTAACTTGTACCGGCGAGAAAAGGTACCTTCCAGAAGGGACTCCCTCGACAGATATAGACCCAACTTATTGTGTGGCTAATTAATTTCTATGTCCCTAAGGATCCGTCTTCTTAAAGTATATAAGGGAGTGTGTAAACCCCCCACACACGGTGAACATTAAGGTGGGTTTACACTATATAGCTGGAGAGCTAGATAGCTCTGCTATATAGCAGAGCTATATAACAGATGAGCTATATATAGCTCCGTCAGCTACATGTAGCTCTGCTAGATGCTACCCAAACTTTTGGATAGCACGTTTTCTGCTATATAGCAGAGAAAATAGGCTTAAATTTTGCTATATAGCTGGGCTATATAGCAGTTCTCCAGTGTCACTTTTTGAAGTTATAGCAGAGCTATATAGCCGTGCTACATGTAGCTCTTTTATATAGCTCTGCTACATAGTGTAAACCTACCTTTAATCTACTCAAAGGACGAAATACATCAACACATAGACAGCACCATTATACAGTATTTTATTCCGTTTAGTTCCACACGACTACGAAGGGACGGCAGACCTTCACACTGCTATTATAAACAATTAATTGCCCTTTACCATGCTCTGGTTCATCAAACGTAGCATTACTGCCCGCGTCCAAGCGCTGACCTTTCCCTTCAGTGTTCCCTTGTTGACGACTCATAACCTATCCTCCTGTGTACAACAGTACTACAGGGGAGATGACGTGTTTTATACACCCTCATGACCGGTATGCGATTGAACCAAACCACTTATTGTTTCCCCTATCTAATTAAGATAATTAAAAATTTCCGCTCGACTTATTCGCAAAACTGTATAATTTCTTTGACGATACACTTTCCTTTGCGATATATGGGTTATTACAATACACTGGGGAGTTACGGGTCACAAATACCCCTCCCATCCTTAGAAATCGTCTAAGCGAATAAATTGTCCAAGTTCAAGACGAGCGAAACCCCAAACACCATGGGGGTGAGACATATAGGTTTGCCGCCAAATGGGTGTTTTTAGTAAATATAAGTTAAACTATGACTAGTACATGTACAAAACTGATTTCATCGAGTAATTTCAAAATAAATGATAAAGTGATTTCCCATAAGAATAACACAGAAACATTTATTTATCCGTAACCTGTTATGCCAAGTTAAAAATTAAAAATACTAAATTGTTTGTTTTTCAAGCTCTTTTAAATAGTTTCAGTTAAAAATATTGAATTTTGAAAATCGAGATCCAAAAATGACAAAAACCACATTAATGACCCTTTAGATACCCCATAAAATCCCATTCTCAAAATCCGATTATGCTGGTTCGCGAACTCACAAAAATAGACCTGGTAACACCTTCAGACCAAATGTTATCAAAATCGGAGATCCGTTTCAAAAGCTATCAGTACCACGGGCACGTCGATATAGATATGTATATATATGTATAAATGACGAATGGTATCTTTGGCTTCTGGGTACCTCAAAATGAAAAAAGTATCATGATCCCGGGCTTAGGTCTTGGCTACTACCTTAATAGCGTATTCCCTATAGGAAAATTCGCTAAAAAGTATCTAAATGAACAGGAATTAAAAAAGATCCCTTCCCCTATCACTTGAGGATTCACAATCACAAACTTTCCACAAACAAAACCTTTAACGCGTGTCAACTCAAAGTGTGAGAAGCCATCAGAGAAGAGCGCTGAGCGGTAAACATGTGAGACGCGAGTAACGAGTAACGAATAACGAGCGTGAGCGGTGAGCGGGCGACAATAGCTCAGCAGCACACATGCGAGCTCTAATGGATGACAAAAAGGCTTTTTGGCCGGGGAGAAGCGGACAATGCGGATATGCGTCTGCTACGCACCTGCGACGAGCGTCGCGTCGCGTAGCGTCGCGTCGGTGCCAACGCCTCAAACGACGCGTCGCGCCGCCTTCACGCCCCGATATTAAGATTAAACTGCACGCACTCATTGGATTTCCAAATCTAAAAGGCTTTGTTTTACGTGATGAAAGCGCATTTCCATTTCTGATATTGAACAGCGTCGGCGGTAGTGATCAGAAGAGGCAAAATAACCTTCACGATGTTAGGAGGGGTTTGCTGTTGATGCGATAACAAATTGAGGAAATGAAAAACTAGGTGCTGGTCAATCAAAATGAATAAAACTTATATTTATCACAATTCAATCACATTGCTGAATTTATTTAACTTTTCAAGTTGATTCTATAAACAGTTAGGCTTACACAACAAATCATTTTGAATCAAAATTACAGGGTTTGAATACATACCGTGCGCGTTAAGCAAAAAACAAATTATATTGTACATTTTTTCCTAGAGAAATCTTTATTTTAACATCCGTTCATAAAATATGGATTTTAATACATTTCCCCATTTTTTGTCGTCCGAGTTGAACCTTGGTTAAACAATCGGTAAATACAAGTATGTATATTTAGACTATGTATGAAACATCACAAATAATTTTTAATTAAAAATTATAAAGTCAATAAAGAAAATTACATTGAATAAAAAACAGTATATAAACCACAATTTAAGAGGTGCTAGAGTCAACCCACATCCGTCTATTTTAAGAGCAATGTTAAACGGAATTGCTTTATGATTATGATTATTATTATTATTATTATTACTGTATTATTATTATTATTATTATTATTATTATTATTATTATTATTATGGTTTAAAGCTCTAAATGAAGGGTTCATATCAAGACGGATATTCTTGAGGGATGTTTTCGTTTCAATTGATTACAGTTTTTACAAAATGAAATGAACAAGTACAATTATTTATGAATTTTAAAACATTTTTAACAAGATTATATAAAATCTTTACAAAGAAACTATATCTTAAAAGAAACTGTAAATTAATTTGAGATTAAAAACCTATTCATTCAAAATCAATATTGCTAAAAATAAATTTTATGACAAGTGGTGGGGAAGTTTAACATTGATTTTATGAAATCCAATATGGCGCAATCCAACGCCCACTTAACTCATTATCCAAAGTCAAAAAGGCAATTATAAATTCCCTTTCCAAAATAGACAAGTACAGTTGAACGTTAGAGAGCGTTTTTTGGATAGGTTATATTTGGGGACACTCGAGGAAGTGCTATAAAACAGGGGATAAATCCGAAAGACGTTCTGGGGGAAGGGAGGGGGCACTTAACACAGGCAAGTCACAATAAACTTTGACTATCGCCTCGATCGGCATCTCTCACTCACCCGATCTTTTACTGCCTAATCAACAAAACCAGACTGTTATGTCGCCAGTCGCTGTCTCTGATGCGGGATATGGTCTGTGACGTATTGAATTTCATGTATTGAATATAATGTATAGCATTTCATACGTTTTCTGATATTGTAAGTTGCATTACGTCAAATCAAATCGGTTGAGCACACTACCCCAAGGAAAAGACAGGCCTAGACCAAAACGGATTTCTCACCATTGTTTAATTTGTTAAGCAAGGGACTAAAAATTCTTATTTTTAATTGATGTATCATTGTTAAAAATAATCGTGCTGACTATCAATTTAAATTTTTTCGCAAACATTTTGGCTACCCCTTAACAAAAGCCTAATACATCATCAGAGAGCATTTGGTACTGTTTTTTTCTTTACACATTGCAACGACTATTTTTTTACAATCGCCTGGAAATGTAGCTGCTAAATTTGTAAACGAACAATAGCTCCTGAAATTCCAATCTTTAATAATAATAATAATAATAATAATAATAATAATAATAATAATAATGATTTATTCTCAAAAATATAAATACAGGATACAAATAATACAGAAAAGAAATACAATTGAGGGTCTTTCATCCTTGTTTAATTAAATTTGCAAGATTAAATTGTTTGTAGAAAAAGGTTTGTTTACTACTGTATAGATTCAATTACGAATTTTTGTATCCCTTTTACCCTTGTACGTGATTTTGTTTGTTAAAGATAAATATATTACTGATACCATCTCAGACATATTAATACTGTACGAATCTTAATCTTATAAAAGTAGTCTTTAACTGGTGCAAATAACAAATTTGAAATGGAAATTAAGTCTTAGAAAATGAAATCGAGGAGACAAGATATACCCCTCTGAAAAATCCCAAAGTTAAAACTCCGCTTCAGACCGTACAAACGACAAGTCCCCCACACGTCTGTGGATTACGAATGTGGCCATTATGAGATCCTAGTTTGTCACTGAAGTATGATGATTCATTTGAAACAGACATCAGCAGCTATTGGGAGATAGGGCGAGTTGGAGTGGGCGCGTATTCCTTCGACTCGGTCTATTAGTTCAGCCCACCCCTCCCCTCAAAATCCACTGCTTTCAAGGGTGGTTAGCCCGAGACATTCACACAAGGTTAACCGATTTGTAAAGAAATTTATCTTTACAATAAAAAACCAGGGTCGTACAAACGCAATAGCGCACTGAGCGGGATATTGCAATTTCGACTGATGATGGTTTAGCGAATTTACCTATAGGGAATGCGCTATTACAATATTAATCACGGTAATAAATAAGCAAGGGACCATGAAACTTTTTTGTTTTGAGGTTCCTAGAAGCCAAAAACACCGTTCGTTCAAATTAAAAAAATAAATGGTAAATTCACATCATACAATATAAAGGAATATTTATTACAGTAAAGGTAAAAAATGCAAAGGTCTCAGACTTCTCAAAGCACACGTCAACATTTCCATCCCGAAATTTCAGTTACAACTGCACTTGTTGCACAGGTAAAGTACAAATGTTATATAGATTTAATGTATAGTTAGGAAAAAAAATATCAGCAGATAAAAAAACACAAATACTAGGTTAATAGGATGATTCAAGCTATACGTGGAACCCGTATTCCAATCTGCTCATGCAGGAAGACTGCAATAAAATGAAGGTGAAACAGTAAAACCGGTCGGTGGCGAAGGAACAATAAGTCAGCAGGATAGCTGGAGTAGAGCGTTGTGGCTGGTCTCACTGCTCTAGCAGCTCTTGGCTGTATTGCAACTGTGGACAAGACAGCAGGATAGCTGGAGTAGAGCGTTGTGGCTGGTCTCACTGCTCTAGCAGCTCTTGGCTGTATTGCAACTGTGGATAAGACAGCAGGATGGCTGGAGTAGAGCGTTGTGGCTGGTCTCACTGCTCTAGCAGCTCTTGGCTGTATTGCAACTGTGGACAAGACAGCAGGATGGCTGGAGTAGAGCGTTGTGGCTGGTATCACTGCTCTAGCAGCTCTTGGCTGTATTGCAACTGTGGACAAGACAGCAGGATGGCTGGAGTAGAGCGTTGTGGCTGGTCTCACTGCTCTAGCAGCTCTTGACTGTATTGCAACTGTGGACAAGACAGCAGGATGGCTGGAGTAGAGCGTTGTGGCTGGTATCACTGCTCTAGCAGCTCTTGGCTGTATTGCAACTGTGGACAAGACAGCAGGATGGCTGGAGTAGAGCGTAGTGGCTGGTATCACTGCTCTAGCAGCTCTTGGCTGTATTGCAACTGTGGACAAGACAGCAGGATAGCTGTAGTAGAGCGTTGTGGCTGGTCTCACTGCTCTAGCAGCTCTTGGCTGTATTGCAACTGTGGACAAGACAGCAGGATAGCTGGAGTAGAGCGTTGTGGCTGGTATCACTGCTCTAGCAGCTCTTGGCTGTATTGCAACTGTGGACAAGACAGCAGGATAGCTGGAGTAGAAGGTTGTGGCTGGTCTCACTGCTCTAGCAGCTCTTGGCTGTATTGCAACTGTGGACAAGACAGCAGGATAGCTGGAGTAGAGCGTTGTGGCTGGTCTCACTGCTCTAGCAGCTCTTGGCTGTATTGCAACTGTGGATAAGACAGCAGGATGGCTGGAGTAGAGCGTTGTGGCTGGTCTCACTGCTCTAGCAGCTCTTGGCTGTATTGCAACTGTGGACAAGACAGCAGGATGGCTGGAGTAGAGCGTTGTGGCTGGTATCACTGCTCTAGCAGCTCTTGGCTGTATTGCAACTGTGGACAAGACAGCAGGATGGCTGGAGTAGAGCGTTGTGGCTGGTCTCACTGCTCTAGCAGCTCTTGACTGTATTGCAACTGTGGACAAGACAGCAGGATGGCTGGAGTAGAGCGTTGTAGCTGGTATCACTGCTCTAGCAGCTCTTGGCTGTATTGCAACTGTGGACAAGACAGCAGGATGGCTGGAGTAGAGCGTAGTGGCTGGTATCACTGCTCTAGCAGCTCTTGGCTGTATTGCAACTGTGGACAAGACAGCAGGATAGCTGTAGTAGAGCGTTGTGGCTGGTCTCACTGCTCTAGCAGCTCTTGGCTGTATTGCAACTGTGGACAAGACAGCAGGATAGCTGGAGTAGAGCGTTGTGGCTGGTATCACTGCTCTAGCAGCTCTTGGCTGTATTGCAACTGTGGACAAGACAGCAGGATAGCTGGAGTAGAGCGTTGTGGCTGGTCTCACTGCTCTAGCAGCTCTTGGCTGTATTGCAACTGTGTACAAGTCAGCAGGATAGCTGGAGTAGAGCGTTGTGGCTGGTCTCACTGCTCTAGCAGCTCTTGGCTGTATTGCAACTGTGGACAAGACAGCAGGATAGCTGGAGTAGAGCGTTGTGGCTGGTCTCACTGCTCTAGCAGCTCTTGGCTGTATTGCAACTGTGGACAAGACAGCAGGATAGCTGGAGTAGAGCGTTGTGGCTGGTCTCACTGCTCTAGCAGCTCTTGGCTGTATTGCAACTGTGGACAAGACAGCAGGATGGCTGGAGTAGAGCGTTGTGGCTGGTCTCACTGCTCTAGCAGCTCTTGACTGTATTGCAACTGTGGACAAGACAGCAGGATAGCTGGAGTAGAGCGTTGTGTCTGGTCTCACTGCTCTAGCAGCTCTTGGCTGTATTGCAACTGTGGACAAGACAGCAGGATAGCTGGAGTAGAGCGTTGTAGCTGGTCTCACTGCTCTAGCAGCTCTTGGCTATATTGCAACTAAGGACAAGACAGCAGGATAGCTGGAGTAGAGCGTTGTGGCTGGTCTCACTGCTCTAGCAGCTCTTGGCTGTATTGCAACTGTGGACAAGTCAGCAGGATAGCTGGAGTAGAGCGTTGTGGCTGGTCTCACTGCTCTAGCAGCTCTTGGCTGTATTGCAACTGTGGACAAGACAGCAGGATAGCTGGAGTAGAGCGTTGTGGCTGGTCTCACTGCTCTAGCAGCTCTTGGCTGTATTGCAACTGTGGACAAGACAGCAGGATAGCTGGAGTAGAGCGTTGTGGCTGGTCTCACTGCTCTAGCAGCTCTTGGCTGTATTGCAACTGTGGACAAGACAGCAGGATAGCTGGAGTAGAGCGTTGTGGCTGGTCTCACTGCTCTAGCAGCTCTTGGCTGTATTGCAACTGTGGACAAGTCAGCATAATAGCTGGAGTAGAGCGTTGTGGCTGGTCTCACTGCTCTATCAAAAACCACTCGGAATACCTAAAACAAACTAACAAATGTTGTGAAACTAACAATTATGTCCCTCAAAATTACGCCTGTAAATAAATACAACCTTAATCAATAACCTGTTTATTGTTAAACCGATCGGTTTTATTTTACAGAAGTCTTTGCTCAGGTTTTTGAATAGCATGATTCACTTTCCGAAAAGGATGAGTATAGTAAATAATTTTAACACCTATTTTTTACAAACATACCGTATGAACGATAGGGCAAGGTGTTGAATCATTCGTAAGTAAGCTCCGTCATAGTTGCAATACTTTGAACAGCTAAAGACACAACTTCTATAACAAGGAATAAATACAAGCTTGACACTTTCAATTGAAGGACAAGTATAACGGTGACCCCACTTTGCATACACCTTTCACTTAATGCTTATCACAAACATGAATATAAATCAAGTTTATATTGAATAATTTCAAAGTTTCACCATTGCCTTTGTAATTCCTGCATCAGTAGGAAATCGCTGTAATGTTTCGAATAAATAAAATTAACATAAAAAAATCGTAGGAATTGCACGATAAAATTATTGAAACATCATATAATGGTGGAAATCCATTTGGCGAGTAGTTAGTTATCTTGAGAGAAATTTCATCGATTCTATAACTCTCGACTGGTCATATCTTGTAGCGGTTGGTACGGAACAGATATTGAGATATACGACGCACAGCCGGTGCTCTATCAAATCAAATACCGGTAACACCGCTACCTAAGCTTCTACTCCTCACGTACTGGCCTGTTAATTAGTATTGAGAGTTTTTCAACAGTTTGCTTATTGTTGGAATTTTATCTAAAAATACTATAAAAAGAAACTTTAAAATGACAGTTTGTACTTGAGGGTTTTCTTTCATAATATGCACGTAAAAGAATTTATAAATATTTCAAATCTATTCCACCTCATTCTGTTCTTTTGTGTCGGTTTGAATCAATAATTTGTTTGTAGAACAAATAATTAACGCGTAAAATCCCTTTATTGTCTAATTAATTGTAAACATTTTTTAAAATCATTACTATATTTAGGAAACCCCCGCATATTTCTACACCTTGCCATAAACAGCCCGCATGGCCGTTATGTATTTTTCGTCGTGTCGATTAGTTGTAGGTTTGTTGGCAAACACGATGTTGGGATTCACACGGGCGGCGGCGGCGGTATGGCGGCAGTGGTAGGGGATGATGATGAAGGGGGTGGCGTTATTACGGTGCATAAAGTGCTGACACTTGTTCAATATTATTTATGGCACTGTCATACCTGCAATGTGGCCTGCTTATCGATCGTTCTTATTTATTTATACGGGCCCTCGGTTTCTTTTGTTAGCAGCAACTAGGGCGGCCTCAATGGACGTCAATAACGATAATCATATCATCTTGGAAGAATTCACGGCAATATTAATGCTTCAGTATCATTTTTGTGGGAATTTAGTCGACGAAGAAATTTCTCGTTTTTAGACCAGGGTTGAGATAGGTATTCTTTTTTTTATTGATGTTAACAGCTTCATTACTAATGGAAATATTTTAAGAGATTCGAGATTTTAACATTACTGAAGTAGTTTTTTTCATCGCTGTAAACTTTTAACTTTCTTTGGATAATCACAAGTGTAAAATTCCCTTCAGAAATTACGATTTACTTATTTACCCACACTACTAAAATCAAAAGATTATGCTTCAAAGACGTAAGAGAAACGGACCCGTGGTCAAATTTAGGTCGTGAAAGTCCACTACAGTACATTTTCAATAGTAAAGAATACTGAGATCAGGTATGAGAAGAAATGCCCGTTTTTGTGGAGCGAAATGAGGACGAAAGGTAGGTTAATGGTTTTACGGAGTAGTTGGGGTCACAGGACTGGCTCTGATTGGGCGAAATGTCACGAACATGAGCTGATTGCGACCTCCGTGGTCGTTTGTCCCACGATCACGACGGGATGATGCTAGTATACCAGGATTACCAACTACATGGCCCTCAGGGTTGCCAATCGAATCAAAATTCCCTCCAGATGGAGCTGAGACACGACAGAGCGAAAATGGGTCTAACAGAGCTGCAGGGTTCTCCGGATGCCAATTGCTTGACAATTTATAACTAGGAAGCCTAGCATTTCCAAAAATGAACAAAAACGCGCTTGGGGGGGGGGGGGGGGGGGGCAGTAAAGACTTTTATGTCTTTCACGAATACTTTAATGGCCCAGACAAAAATGAAATACTTTTTCAATCAATTTATTTAACAAACAAAATCTGCGGAGATCTATTGGGTTGAACAAATAATAATTATCAACTTAAAGATAGGCTATACGCAGCTCCTCCATTCATTGTAGGCTACTAATTAAGAACTTGAACAAAAAGGAACAAGTTTTCACGGTTCAAAGTTACTCATTAAATGACGCGAAAGATTGTTCCACTTATGGGGTTGTAGTTCTCCAAAGTTTTCATTTGTCCATGTTGCGACCATAATCTTTGACATATAAATAAGTTGTAATGATAAAATAGTCTCATTATTGGAGAAAGAAGTGTTTGTAGTAGGGATTATAGGAAATTCTCAAATAAACTGATAGTAAATTTTGAACTCTTAGTACTCGAAAAGTACTCGCAATACTCAAATAAGAAATTATGGTTGTTTTATTACCTGTGATGGGCATTAAATATCTAAATAAATCAATGTAGGCTAATACATAAGCATTCAATGAAATATTTACATTAACAAACATCAGAAGATTTTAAAATAACAGATATGCAATATATTTTAATCCTCAAGGAGTTCGATGTGTGAGTTTAAGGATATAGCAACAATATAACCAGTTGTTAAACACAAAAGTATTTTTGGCATTCAAAAAACTCATCGATAATAAGCTTGTTGTTAAGATTTTTTTTCTGAAAAAAATGCAGAAATGTTGCGTGAATCGAAGGTCTTACAGCACATTCGATAAAAATCAGTACCGGAGGGACCTTCAGAAGCAAATTGTTCCCCATACCTCAACAAACATATCCAATTTGAAGGAACGTTTACACAGCATGCACGCTCGCAGCATGCAGCAGTGCACGCATAGTGACCCAAGCGTTGAGCCGAAACAAATTTATTAGGTGTTTAAACCGGGGGGTGACGGTTCTGAGCCGTTTACGGTGGCAACCGCAAAGCGTGCCCGGGTCCACGTTTTGTAAAGGTTCCACCGTCCACGCTGTTTGTTTTCTCGTGGAGTACCAGGAAGCGCGAGGCACTGGCCGGGGGGAGAGGTTCGAGTAGTTTTTATTGAAAACTAATCTGAACGGTCAAATCGACTCGAAAGACCATCACTAACATGACAATGCTGTAGCTCCTGAGGAGTGACCCACAAACTGAGACTGCGCAGCGCGCTGCTACGCCCAACCGACCCACTGGACACCCAACCATGCACCCAAAAGACCCAACCGACCCATTGGGCAAGTGGATGTGCCTACACGATGGCGAAGCACTGAGGCCACACAACAAACGAGATGTTTCTGCCTTACACACTTTTTAGGCAAAGATCGATGTATTCTTTGAATTCGTGTATTTGATTCGAAGTTTTGCATTAAGTTGAGTTTTTGCATTGAGATACATTTTGAGTATTATTATAATGTATGTATGCATGAGTATGAGTGTACTATATTCATAGGTTTTAGTCGCTTAGTTTGAAGGCAAAGAAAATAAATTGACATGGCATATTTGTTCTATTGTTTTTTCTCATACTTTATAGGGGCGTAGTAATATATGTATGTCTGTGTATCTATGTAAATGTATGTATATGTGTGTATATCTTTATGTGTTAAGTAAACATCTTGACAAGGAGGAACAATTTATTTTATAAAGGCTACAAAGCTGTTTCAAAGTAATTTTTCAGTATAATAGTCATAAGTTTTTTCCTCCAAATAGTGAGTTTGAAGTTTTGTTTTATTTGTATTTTACTTGTCTTGTCACTGCTATTGCGAATTAAAAGTGTATTCTGGAGGAGCCTCCCAACAGGCATTGCCTTGGAGGCCAAAGCAACTTTCCAAAATAGAACAAGGTCAGCTTGGCTTCTTTATAATTGTATGGTATTTTGTATTTGATCAGTATTTTTTAAGCCTATAAGATATTTATTGTAATTATTGTATCTATTTTGGGAATAAAATTATTATTATTATTATTATTAAGTATCACTGCAACCTACTCAGGAACAAAGAAATAAATTATTTTTAAATCACAATCATGATTAATATTTGTATGGAAGTTATGATAAAATACATCAAGTAATAAGACTACAGTCGCGTAAAATGGTCCAGCGTGCCGGATTACCAACATCCGAAAATCATAAAAAGCCGAATAACGGAGTTTGGCCAAAGTTAAAAAGAAGAGATGCAAAATCTGGCAACAGCGCAGAATGGTCCCACTCAAAAGAATTTCTAAGGGTCACTTTTGGCCCGAATAGTCGAAAGCCCTTCCTTCGCGCTCGAACGAACCTGAGTAGCCCTCCTCAAACACAAATGCCTCCTGAACAACACCCGGGTGAGGAAAGTATTCACTTCTCCCTTAGTGATCCCCTTCGCAGTCGCGAGACGATACAACCATGGCAAACAAATTAGAGTAGAGTCTACTAGAGAAATGTTTGGCGGTGAATCCTCTTGAGACAACGTGGAAGGCAAAAATTACAAATAAGTCATTTTTGAAACAGGGAAGAGATCTTTGAAGATCTCTTTTCCCGATCATTGCACTGTCTATGACAGTTCCGCCGCGGCGATCAGCTGTGCTGTAACGGTAATGCGGCGTCAGCATCCATCTTTTGGTGGGAAGGGGGGGGGGGGGGGGGGGGTTTGCAACAACAACGGCCTGTGGAGCATTGTTTCAATACTGAATATGTTGCCCTCAATGGAGGTAATTTAATACATTACAGTTATATGGAAAATTCCATACTCGTAGACGAACAATCTTTCCGTATTACATTTTGTTATGATCTACAAAATGTCTGACAAATTTAATGAAAATTGGATATTATAAGAGTTTAAGGGGTTTTGAAGACAGTGGCTAAAAAAATACTAACATTGGAGTTGCCTCAACTCTAACTATTAATTCTTACTTTCAATCCCTAGATTTATGAAAATTGCGGTGTCCTGTGTTACTCAGATGGTAACGAGAAAACAACTAGATATAATAAAAAACATAAATATTCACAACGTTTTATGTGAAATATATACAATGTGCGTTTACTTACGGAACTGTTGAATAACCTAATAAAACATGTGCTTCAGTAAAGGCCTACTCAGAGTTCAGTAGGCAATAGGAAGGCTCAGCATGGTATAAACCTTTAAAAATTTAAATTTAATCGATAATCGTCTGAGAATTAAAGATAAATTATACCAGTGTCTAAATTAAGTGATAAAAACATAGTTTTGTCAATTTAATAGACGAGAGAGTGATATTGTGATATTGTGAGCTTCGACAATATGTGTAACGCAGTTTGGCAGTATTCCAAAGTAAATTGCCACAGTTTATAGTAAAGTTTCATTTTTTATTTTTACACAGTAATTTTTAATATTTACCACACAATTACCATCCGTGACCTATGGTAAAAAATATGACATCACTGACAATTTTCAAAAGTAAAACTGGTTTATTAAATGACAAATTTTATTCTGTTGTTTTCGAGGTAAAATCAGAATTTTTTAAGTCTGATTATAACTCTCATTCAAGCCAAAATAACTGAAATGTAATATATCGACTTTTTGAAAAATAATATAAATCAAAAAGGAATGGTAACAATAACAAGAAACCTTCCATTCCCACTGTTGGAGGGAAATTGTATAATTGTACCATGAAGTTTTTTTTTTATACAGGGTGTCCAGCTTCCACCTTTACAAACTTTTCCAGGTTATTAAGCATGCCAAAACAAACAGAAAAATCATATAAACATATGTCCGGAAATGCTTCGTTAAGCCGCTAGCCGCCATTTTGTTTTTTTACATTTAAGAATTTTTATTTCCGTAACGGGTTGTTGTATGGAATTCATATTTGGCATGTACCTTAATCACACCAATGCTCATTTTTAGAAAAAATATTATTTTTTTTCGATGTATATTTTCAAAATGGCGGCCGTTTTAAATTTTTAAACTCAAATATCTCAAAAACCGTAAATTTTATAAAAAATTTTACTAGACACAAAAAAGTTGACAAATTAAATTATCTAAACAATGATATCAAGTTTGTAAGGATCCGACAACAAATAAGGGAGTAATTGTGGTTTTACTGGACAAAAACACTGATTTTGCACTATGATTCATGCAAATTTAGGTTATTTTAAGTGAAAAATCTCATTAACTCCGTTATTTGTTGTCAGATCCTTACAAACTTGGTATCATTGTTTAGATAATTTAATCTGTCAACTTATTTGTGTCTAGTAAAATTTTTATAAAATTTACGGTTTTTGAGATATTTGAGTTTAAAAATTTAAAATGGCCGCCATTTTGAAATTATACATCGGAAAAAAATAATATTTTTTCTAAAAATGAGCATTGGTGTGATTAAGGTACATGCCAAATATGAATTCCATACAACAACCCGTTACGGAAATAAAAATTCTTAAGTGTAAAAAACAAAATGGCGGCTAGCGGCTTAACGAAGCATTTCCGGACATATGTTTATATGATTTTTCTGTTTGTTTTGGCATGCTTAATAACCTGGAAAAGTTTGTAAAGGTGGAAGCTGGACACCCTGTATAGGTCAATTGTATGAATACAATACGCCTTTCAATAATTAATTTATATCAATAGAGCAATTGAATTCTGAAAACGAGTCTACATCACCAGGTTTAACTAATACTGAAAGAACCGCTTAGGTTATGAAGCTGTAAAAGCGATTGCAACTACTTTCGAAAATTAAAAACGCGCGCATCTTTGAACTACCGGATTCCCAGAAGAGGCCAGACTAAACAGACTTCAAAGGTGTTGCGTCGAACACTTCCTGTAACCGGACGGATAAATCTTTACCACTTACATGGGATTTAATTTTAAGTTATAGACCCATAAAAATATTGTTTTTCGCGAAGAGTGTGGTGACCTTTCGTCGGGGACCGGTTCTCCCCCCCCCCCCCCTCGAGGGCCGCGCCGCGCCGCATCAATGCAGGGACCGCTACAACTATGCTGGCCAAATTTCGTTGCCTGCTCGTCCGCGCCGGCCGCGCCGCACCGCAATGTGCCATGGTACGGTGTCGGGAGTCGCGAAACGGCCAAACTGCGACACCGTACCTCGCACGTGCCCAATGGTCACCGGTGACGACAAACACTCTGTGTATGTAGCTAGAGGTCAAATATATTTTCTGCGAAGATTTCATTTTACTACAGTATCGGCTTTTCCCAAGCTGAAAGATATGTATCAGTGGTTACGGTCTCTATACACGGGTCAAGGTCTTACATTCGAGATGACAAACCCTGAGGCTGAGGACAAAAATTATAATTTAAGAGTATAAATAAAAAAAAACCATTTCCTATAATAAAACTGAATGTGCAATGATTTCTTGTGAGATAAAATACAGTTACGAAGGGATGCTTTGTTTGTGGCCGTGGACACAAAATGTGTACTCGGTCTATTGACACGAACTTTGAAGGACAAAAATTGGCATTGGTAAAACGGAAATTACCACTGTGAAAAAATATATCACGGAGGTTGCACATATCGAGTTTGTCTCAGGTGCGCTTTGAGAAAGACGCCGATTTGATGCACAACTATTTTATAACATTTCCAAGTTTGTGCATTCTAGAGTATTAACACAATTTTGCCAAGGCTGAATAATTAAGCCCTAAAATGATCGAGACAAGAATAAATCGCTGCGGTTTTGAACGGTTCTCTGTACAATTAATTGTCTCCGACAATCACCTGGGTCGAGGTAGAATTCCTCACAGAAATAATTACACAGGGCCCGCGCGCCGCGCCGGCCGCCGCGATCCCCGCCTGATAAACTTTTCAATTCGGTAATAACCCGGCCGCACCAACTGCCAGCGCGCTCACTGGTATTGTTGATGTTGACAGAGCACCTGAAGACGGCCGGAGATTCTCCACGCCCGAAACGTCGTTTCTGCCGATAAACAGTTTTCTCACCCTTTCCAGACACCGAATATTCACAGATTCCAGTTACCAAACTTACAACATTAAAATCTGTGGATCCACATTATGATTTTAAGTCAAAGTTTTTATTTTTATGAGACGGAGGTTTAAGAATAATCAATAATAATGACATCTATTCAACTGACAATATTGTATGGAAATGTAGGCCTACATTAAAAGTTTTTTAACATCTTTTGCATTACTCCAAAAGTTCACATTTCCGGATGTTATCACTAAGATCAATATATTTTCTAGTCTTTTCTATTACATAGGTATGTGAAGTATTCTACCAAACGTTTACGGGTTTTATTCTTGTTGCAGTTCTAACCAGTACCATGTACTAGTACACCAATACATACCCTCAATAATAGCTGGAAAATTAAAATCGTGTAAGTTGTTACTGTTGACTTTTTTTAACTGCAAACTCCTTGAATTTAAACACTGCGAATTTATTTACTACTCTTTCAACAAATTTATTTTAAAATTACCGTACACTGCGAGGTTTGGTGAGGGAGGAATGCGGGTTGTGCGCGTCAAGAGCACAGGGAGAGGTTCCCGGGGTAATGGCGGGGTAGGGAATAGCGGGGTGGAGGAACGGGTACAAATAGGAGTCTGAGACAAAAGAAGGGTGTGAAAAGTTGGTCGGCCTAGAGGATAAAAGAAGGGGAGAATGCAGATGGGGGCGAGGGCGGGCGACAGGAATGGCAAATAACGAAGAACTTGATGCAGCCACTCGAGACGGGCGGCCAATCAAAAGCCTGCTCAATCGCGACGCATCTCACATCACACGGTACAGGCCCTCGGCGATTATACCACAATGTATGCCTAAACATGTTAGTCCCAACCGTCTAATACATATATACAAATATTTAAGTCCACTTATTTTTTTCGTTCCAGTGATTGTATGCATTTTCTTTCATCTTCCACCTGGCACAGTACTTTCTTATTTAATCTTAATATATGCCCACATATCCCCGATATATATAAAAATTAATATATATATATATATATATATATATATATATATATATATTAGTCTATATATATCCACGTATATCAATTATATTATAATTCTCTAAAATATATTCAAACTTTTTAAATAACATTTTATAATCAAAATGGCTTGTAAAAATACCAGTTTTCCATATTGTTCTTATGTAGGAATAAAGCAAACGCCATATCCTACAGCATATCGCTTATTTTTTAACATTTCTCGATAGTAGGTATTATTAACCTTCATTAGGTGATATTTGGTCAAAGCCTCCCCCCCCCCCCCCAATGGCAGAAAAGCTATATACTGTACTAAATCCCATGGAATTTTAATGGACAAATATATAATGGGAGGGAAAGATATTAGGGAGGGGTCCAAACATAATCGCTGATCAGCTGACTTCCTGCTCAAGCTTATTGATTCTTATATATTTTGGGATTTATAATAGACCATTTTTTATGCACTGTAGCTCTATCTATGCACATTTTTATTGTTCTTGCAATTAATTAATAATTACATGCTAAATAATTATTGTGAATATAATTATACGATCACTCATTTATTTATAGGCCCTAATAAAGTATTTTGTTGATTAAACAGCCATTGGAAATTCGCTAACTACGCAGGTCTGCTGCGAAGGGGGTATTTAGACTTCTATCTAAAACCCAGTAAACTTAACGTCAAATGTATCATCACAATTTTTTACATAAATAATAACACTGGGCAAATTTTTTTACCAACTAAGCGACATCAGTATTTATAATCATGAGAATATAGGGCTACATGTTTTACTCATTTAATGAGTAAAATTATTTACTCATTATTGAGTAATTTTTTTACTCATTTAAGATTGTCTAAATATTGTTGGTCCTCCGAGCACGATCAGAATGATATGCACAACATTGGTATTGTGTTATTGTCCCCCCAGCTTTACCCAATGGTGATTGATAAGGAATCCTACAATGTGGCCTATACTAATTAACAAGCAAAAAAAAAAAAAAAAACAATCAAAAATAATACGGCACATCTGTAAATTAATGAGAATTTTGGAAATACAACGTTAGCACTTGAAAATTATTGTGCTGCCCAAGGGAGTCCTTATTCCAAACTCCGCCAGTCAAAACAAAACATCACAAACAAATCTTAGATCACCTTTGTTTTATTCGGATTTGTATTACAACCAGACAATTTTAAGTTTCGGCCTGATTTTTACTGTCGGCACAAAAACAAAAGAGACTGAAGAACCCTACTTTAACCTGGGATCCCCTGCAGTTATCCACTCTTAATAAATGAGTTCCCTTAGTAACAGTTCGCTATTATATCGCTAATTTGCTCGTTCGAGATCCTTTTCCTCCACTACCCTGGAAAATCCCCGTTTTGTAAGTAGGCTTTGTAGGCTCTGGTTTCCTAATCCAGAATCCGAAAGCCTGTCCACCACTAGAAACTATAAGAGAGTTTATGGAATGACAAAATATTTAACAATTTAAACAACTTTAGCATGGAGTGATTGTTTAAGATACCGACTAAGACGGTTTTTAACAATAATTATTATTTCTTGTTGAATAAAGAAACTTTTTTACTAACTTTCTTCTGTGATAGAAGTTTAAAATAACTCGCCGTTCTATAATAAATGAAGAATTTATGCAAAATACAGTTCACGCTGTCATAATAGTATTGTAATAGTTATATGGGATTTGATAAAAAATTAGAAATAGGGAACATCCTGTATAAAAGCTATTGTGCTGATGATCGAGAAAAAAGTTAAAACAGTAGACTCGATAAACATGTTTTGCATTTGGTCAAAAGACTTCAGTAGGTATTACGTTTTTACAAATTACAATCTGTAAAAACAAAGTTCTAACCAACCAACGTTACATTTTTATTATGTTCTGATGACATTTTATTAAGGGGGATAGACTGCAAAGTGCCAAAGAAAACAAAACTCTCATCTTTATTGGTTGCCATCGACAAATTCACACAACTTTAGAACTTCTTTAAAGTCACACAAATGTTATTTTCGTTCTTCGAAAATTTCCTCTTTGAAATCTCTTTCTCAGTTTATTATTAGTCTATGTATTATTCACAAAGTTTTGTTTTAAGAAATGAAAAGGAAACACCCAAATTGATTTTTATATTGTTGCATTAATGCAGTTTTTTAGCATAAGAACAGTCTGCATAAAACTTATCCACTTAAAGTTTCTCTAATTTATTTTAATGAGTGTATATAACCTTTTAACAACTATAAAAGTTTTTTTTTCTTGTCACAAATTTCTTTTAAAAAGTGTGATAATTAAATTTAGCCTAATTTAAAAAAATGTGCACGGATCAAAAAATTAATACATCTCAAACATAAAATACTTTATAAAAACAATTAATAATTAATTATTCATATACATTATATAGGGGTCTACCATATACAGAGAGATGAACCGCTTTCATTTTGATTTCTTTTCTTAAAGCGTTTAAAGTGTTAAGCATAAAGATTGCCGAACTAATTCTAAATTATCGAAATTTTAATCGAAATTTTCTAATTATCGAAATTTTATTTTAGTCAAAGATAAATTATCGATAGAAATTTAATGAGGGATAATGTTTTTCTTTGACATATTATCGTTTCGCTATCCAGCAATCAAAGCAACGCTTTCTTGATACATGTATTAAAAAACAATCCCAACAAAGAGAATTAGTTTAAACAAAATAATGAATAAATCGAATATCATTATTGTTTAGCAGTTTTGAGTTTAATTTATAAACAGTTTTTGTGGGGCAGTGAAAGTGGCGGTTTTTTGTGTTTATGAGGGCCCCAGGGAAAAGGCGCCGGCCGGCAAACAATCTACAACAATGGAACCGGCAACCAATGGCCCAAACACATTGCCCGGGCACACCACTTTATACGATTGTTTTAAAGAATAGAAATGCGTATCATAATCGGTCAGAATTAATCGTATCGGGTCGATACGCTTAAAAAGCAAGTAAAGGTATCAACATTTACATATCATTCCAAGGTGTTCAAAATATTTTAAAAGTATATTTCAGTGCCACCTTTTACAAATACACAACCAAAATTTGAAAAAAATAAATTAAATATTTTCATTAATTATCCCAATAAGTTAAAATACTTACAGGAAGCATAAACATCAACTTTGTGGACCAGAGAAAAGATCGGAGAGTGAGAATGTGGTTTTACAAAGACTCCTTAAACATGTTTGTTTGGTTTTTAGCGAATTTCCCATAGGGATAAGCTATTACCGTAGGTCACTCATGGTAAGACCTAAGCCAGGGACCATGTTACTTTTTCGTTTTTAGGTGCCCAGAGACCAAAAATAATAGTCATTAATATATTATATATATATATATATATATATATAATATATATATATATATATATATATATATATATACAGGGTGATTCAGGCCACCCGTCCACTATTTATAGCAGGGAGAACGGTTTGAGATAAAATCATGAAAAAAAAGTTTTTTTCCCACTAAAATCGCATATGGGCTTTCCAATAAAAATATTTTCATCAATGCCAGTATACAGGGTGTTCCCAAAACTGGAGGTCACGGGTTCGAATCTCAAAATTTTCTTGAATAAACATGCAGATTTTTTTTACAATAATTTTTAAACGTATTAGTCAAAGGAGCATTTTGGTGAAAACAGAATGAATTTATCTTTTTTCCGTTTCAAAATGGCGGCCATTTTTGTAAGAAAAATCAACATTTACGGAATACCCTGTAATTCTTTTATTATTTGTCATAAATGACTCCTGATTCAATATCCTGATTTGAAATGAGCTAAGCTTTACAATGATATGTCACAAGACCACATTTATTAAAAAACTAAAAATTCCAAAAATTTTTCATTTTGAAAATTTTAACTTAGACAAAACTCAAAAATTGTAAATGTAAACATATGTCATATTGTATATCATCTTAAAGCTCTCATTGAACTGAGCAACTTTGTAATTTACACTATTACCGTATCTCTTGAGGTTTTGTAGTAATAACGCGAAAATACATTTTTTCCATATAACCTGCATGTTAATTCAATGTTATGGCAACTGAGGACTTCCATACTATAAAGCCCTGAACAATTAACATGCAAATTATATGGGAAAATGACATTTTTATGTTTTTACTACAAAACCACAAGAGATACGGTAATAGTGTAAATTACAAAGTTGCTCAGTTCAATGAGAGCTTTAAGATGATATACAATATGACATATGTTTACATTTAGAATTTTTGAGTTTTGTCTAAGTTAAAATTTTCAAAATTATAAAATTTTGGAATTTTTAGTTTTTTAATAAATGTGGTCTTGTGACATATCATTGTAAAGCTTAGCTCATTTCAAATAAGGATATTGAAGGAGTCATTTGTGACAAATATAAAAGAATTACAGGGTATTCCGTAAATGTTGATTTTTCTTACAAAAATGGCCGCCATTTTGAAACGGAAAAAGATAAATTCATTCTGTTTTCACCAAAATGCTCCTTTGACTAATACGTTTAAAATTATGTAAAAAAATCTGCATGTTTATTCAAGAAAATTTTGAGATTCGAACCCATGACCTCCAGTTTTGGAACACCCTGTATACTGGCATTGATGAAAATATTTTTATTGGAAAGCCCATATGCGATTTAGTGGGAAAAACTTTATTTCATGATTTTATCTCAAACCGTTCTCCTGCTATTAATAGTGGACGGGTGGTCTGAATCACCCTGTATACAGGGTGTTCGGAAAAAACGTTTCAGGAATTCAGGAGGTTATTGCCCACATCAAAATGAGCAAAAAAGTTCCTGTAAACATATGTCCTTAAATGCCTCATTAACCCGCTAGCCGCCATTTTGTTTTTTACACAAAATAATTTTTATTTCCGTAATGGATCATTGTATCAAGTTAATATTTGGCATGAACCTTCATCATAGCAATACCCATTTTCAAGAAAAAGGTTATTTTTTTCCAATGTGTATTTTCAAAATGGTGGCCGTTTTAAAATTTTAAACTAAAATATCTCAAAACCGGTTAATTTTATAAAAAATTTACTAGACACAAAAAAGATGATAAATTTAATTATCTAACCAATGGTACCACGTTTGTAAGGATCTGACAACAAATAACGGAGTTATTGAGATTTTTCAATTAAAATTACCTTAATTTGCATTAATTACAATGCAAAATCAATGTTTTTATGCAGAAAAATCTCAATAACTCCGTTATTTATAGTCAAATCTTTACAAACTTGGTACCATTGGTTAGATAATTAAATTCGTCATCTTTTTTGTGTCTAATAAAATTTTTATAAAATTTACCGGTTTTGAGATATTTTAGTTTAAAATTTTAAAACGGCCGCCATTTTGAAAATACACATTGGAAAAAAATAACCTTTTTCTTGAAAATGGGTATTGCTATGATGAAGGTTCATGCCAAATATTAACTTGATACAATGATCCATTACGGAAATAAAAATTATTTAGTGTAAAAAACAAAATGGCGGCTAGCGGGTTAATGAAGCATTTTAGGACATATGTTTACAGGAACTTTTTTGCTTATTTTGATGTGGGCAATAACCTCCTGAATTCATGAAACGTTTTTTCCGAACACCCTGTATATATGTATGTGTCCCTAGACACGATAACTCTCGTAAAAATGGTCCGATCGAGACCAAATTTGGTAGAGATGTGTAATCCTACGTTTATTCGGATGAGTTCGTAAACCAGACATATCGACCTACCGGAAGGGGTAGTTTTGGGGGGTTTTGTACCCCAAAAATGGGTTTTTTGCATTTTGCATATGTAAGTTTTAAAATTTTTAAATTTTTATTTTGACAATTGGATTTAGCTAAAAAAAAAAACACACAATTTAGTATTTTGAAGCTTTGCTCTATCTCCATTGGTTACCGAGATATTACAAAGTCTAAAGACAGTACATTGTATTTTGGAGCTCCTATGTTAATCTTATGGAGAATTGGGATGTGTTAATATTTCACTTATTAACCAATATTTTTCGACGAAACTTGGAATTCAGCTTCATTTGATTGAGATTCATCAATTTATGGTAAAAAAATCTTGGTTTTTGCGCTTATCATGGCAGCAAACCTGCATACTCTTTTCCCATGTTAATCATATGGAGAATATGCAAACTTCTTTAGCAATGGACAGATATTGATGAAACTTAGTATATGGCTTTATATGGTCGAAATAAATTGTTTTTATGCTAAAAATCTATTTTCAGTGTTCCCCATGGCAGCATACCTGCATACTCTTTTCTATTTATCATAAGGAGACTATACATTTATTTCAATATTTAAGAGCATGTGATGACATTTGGTTTACAGGTTTATCTGGTCAAAATTAATATTACTAATTAGGAAATTCCCTGAGTACGCAGGTCTGCTGCGACAGGGTGTATTTTCCTAATATGCTCTTATAGCGGATGCTTTATTTTATATTGCTGTTTTACGAAAGATGTACATCACTTTTAATTTAATGTATTCGAGTTTTGGGCAAATTGAAATCTTGACTGACACAGATAGTTTAAAGGAAGAAGCTAATTCACGACGCTTTTTGATTCATTTTATGTTTATTTAAGCAAGCGCAGTATTATCTTAGGCCTCACAATAGTCGTTTGTATATTTCTAGAACGTCGATCAAATCTGCAGGTTTTTTATTTATATTTTTTTACATAAATACCATGGAAATTAAGGGTTTTTATTGAGTTCTCTAATATATACACTGGTCCTTGTTGTTTTGATCCCCTTTGAGAATACATGAGATGTATCGTTTTGGGCTAGATTGTCTTCGTATAACCCATAGTCAATGATTTTTCAAAGTTACTAAAGATTTTTTATTTTATTTTTGAAACTGTTCAATTAAAAAATAAAATAAAATAAGGGGAAAATCAAAGGAACATTTAGAGTCTTTTTTAAACCACATTTGCATGGTCCGATATTTTCTCTATGGTTAGATGTGGCCTATCATCTAACCTCATTTCATCAGCTCTATTTCGTTTCATCACAACCAAGGAAACTTGCTGAAATCAAAGTACCGGTTTTAATTCTTGAAATAATTTAAACTTACAGATTAAATGCAACTTTTACGCTAACATTGGTCAAGCTGAGTTCGAGCGAAAGGCTCCCAGTTCCGATGAAGCGTCGTCGCCACGGCGCGAAGCGGCACGCCTAACGCACAAGCACACGCACAGTTAATTACACATAGCAAGCGCAATTATGATCCACACATACTCGCCCTTTCCAATTTTACTTCTTACCTCTAATCTGCATAACCATAACGCCGGGCTCCTTAACACGCACGTCAATGGCCGCTTTCGTAATCTAATTAATTCCCGTCCCTATTTTAACTTATCGACGGCAGTTAGGCGGTAATAGATTTTTAAGTGTTGTCCGGTCGCGATAACCGACAGCTAAATTTGTAAGTCGCACGCTGAGTTTAAAGCGCTTTCCAAGGGTTTTAGAGGTTTAAAGGGTCCAGATAGGCCTCATCGACTGAGATCACTTCATTCGATATCACAAAGTAATCCTCAATCGTCAGTCGATTAGCATTACTGTAGCAAGTGATTTTGGATTTATCAGGTTAACACGATCTATTTATTTTGAGTTATACAGTAATTCAAAATACTGTCAGTTATTTTGAATCTTCGTACATAAAAAACAACGTAAAAATAATTAGTGTGCATTTTGTCTAGTTTTTGTCCACACTGTTACCATCATAGCTCAGCCCATATAACATATTTGTCCATTTTTCAAACGTACTTTGGAGAAAAAATGGGCATAGAATAGTGCAAAATTACATTAGATTGACTCTAATGAAGTAATGAAAACTTTGAGAAGTTCTTATTGTGATGAATTATCCTCACTTAAAGTAAGTGGTGTTATTAATAACTGCAGTTGTTGAGATACTTGGCGCATGCCTGTTCTAGGGTATATCTAAAAGTTTAATTTCTGACCGACACCAATCCAACAGTTCCATTGGACGTAGTATTTTGCCACAAATTAAATAAAGGAGGGCACCGCTTAAGCCGATAGCCGATTATTTGGCGACCGTCTCAACTCTTTCCCAGAAGGACAGTTTTTTGTGAATGCGGTTGGGATAACCGTTGGTCGAGGTATTGTTCCGGCCAAATTAAGTGTCATTTTGCTCAATTATCGAGCGATGGAGCCCCGGGCTGTGTTTATCGCCCAAGCTATCATCACGCACCCCGCGATATGCGTCCATATGCGTTTCCGGGCTGGGATTTCTTCTGTGAATCAGACCGATGTTTCTCATACGAAATACTCTCATCTACTTCTTTAGGGCATTAGTTCTTCGGGTTTGCAAGATTAACTTAGCAACAAATAACTAAAATGGTGACAATTTCAATTAATTTCGACAGGTCTTGTAACAAACCCTTTCAAAAAGGTTTTTTAAAAATATAAAAAAGAAATTCTTTTTACTGGAATTTTCATTGTGGTTTCTTCATGACACTTTAGTGTGAATAATGATCAAGATGTCTCTGTTATAAAATCAGAAGCCAAATCTATCGACAAACATGCTTGACTTACGGATACGGACAAAAACAATTTGTTTTTGCGGTGGAGAATTTTCTTGGGATAATACCTTCGGGAAGTCCGTAATTTAAAACCTCGTGGACTTTTTGTTAACGTCTATACTTTTAAACTTGAATGTATCACACTATCCATAGCAATACCTACAATTTGTTAATTGTTTTAATTTGTTTGTTTTACAATTTTAGAATAATTTCGGTGGTCTTTTTCAACAGAGATTAATTATTGTACAGGTAGGCTATACCAGACAGTGTTGCAACGAATAAGCGTAAGCTGATATGGAGCCTACCAAAGTGTCATCCAACTGTAAGAAATTAATATAAATAAGCTGAAAAAATATCCATTAATTAAATAGGCTACTATTTTTTATTATTTCATGTACTATCTGATACGCTGATTATGAAAATTACTATGAGACAAAACAAAACAAAATGAGTTTGATTTGTTTTCTAAAAACCACTAATATCAGATTTTTAACACAAGTTTCAGGAATTCTAATCCTCAAAGCCACTATTTGAATAAACGTCTTCCTATAACTTAAAATGCTAAACAAAGATCATATTTCTAAGAGAAAAGCTGGAAACTGGAGGTAGAAAGGGCTGTACACGTGCCCTTCATTAAATATTACCTAAACATTTCGGGCCGACCCCACAGTAATTTGGTTATTCGCGGCTGGAGGACCTACCGTGAAAGATATAAATAATTGCGTGAACTCCGCTGGATGGTATCCGACAACGCCTACTCGGACGAAATGATCTCTGGACGACGCTTGAGCCGATCAAGACTAATGAGTAACGAGAAAATGTTTCCAACTGTGGCATAGATGCGGCACAGAATCGAAACAAAGGAGAATATTCAAGATTATTTGACGGAGGAAGGGGAACACAACAATAAAGAATTACTCAGATGGAAGTAATATAAGTGCAGTTTTAAAGAAATGATTTCCTCATGATTCACGAACAACTGTCACGAAACTAGGTAATATCGGCTCTACTTTACCAACTCTAGCTGGAATAACAACGAAGGGATCAAGTGACTCTATAATTGATAACAAAAAAACTAAGCGGGCGAAACTGTTTTACGCTGAAGAGGTCGTCTTAAAAATAATATTTTCTCGAATAAGTCGAGCTTAGTACAAGTGGCGAATCATTTCAAATGGGGTTCCAGTTAAGTAGCTTAGCCAGGAGTCCTCTACTTTGTTTCAGCCGGCTTTTAGCTGTCTTATTAAAATAGGTTATTTCTTGCATCTCGCACTCAATCGTTGCCATTATTTCACCCTCCCGGCTTTCTGCTGATTTTCAGACTCGATACCTAATTGGTAATTTACTGCGAAGTGCATTTTATATATTATGTTTGCGGCTAATTTCCAATTGTATTTTCTAAATTGATTAATCTATACGACCGTTGCAATAAGCGATCAATAACGACATTAAAATAACATCATACAGGTACAGTAAACAGAATTCACCCGTTGCATAATGAGGTCTTAAAGGCACCGGAATCACATTAAAATATGTATTATTATAGACAAATGAGGGCTCGGTGGTAGACGAAAGTAGTATACATTACGCACTTCGCACATCATAGCTGATTGTTCCATTACTATTTATATTTCAGTTTCTTTAGGTGCCTAACCTCAAAAGTGAGTGATCTAATTAATTGGTTGTCTAGATTGGAATACAAGCATTTATTGGGTGTTTACTAAATCGGATGACATAAGCCTATGGAAATAGAGAATAGTGCGAAACTAAATAGAGAGTTTTAGGGACATTTCGATATAACATTAACAATTTCGCAAATGAAAACAAAAGCAGGCCACATAAAATACATAGGATAAAGATGTTGTTTCAATCACATGTGTTGTCAAATATAGAAAAAGATTAGTCATTTTCTCTATGGATCGAAATTCCACAGTTTCTTCTTTAAAGACGACTTCACAGAAATGCCAGACGATGTTAGTTGTATGAAACAATAGGCACTAGAAATAGATGAGGAGAGAGATGGGACATATAACAAACAATAAAGTAGTAGTAAGATAAAGAGTAATGAATGCAAATTTAGATGTTTGTTGAGGGCGCTCGTGAGATGTTCCAGGATAAGCGGTACTGAACGGCCCGACAGAGCTCACGACACCAACGGTACCGATCGACGAGACTGGAGGCCACTCCATCCTGCCCGAGCCACGACTGGGGTCTCGGGAGGAGACTCGGCCTGTCTGAGGTAAAGAAACTAGAGGTAAACAAGTCTCAGGAGGTGCTTTGTGGTGTCTGAGGTACAAGAATGAAGAAAGTGTGCCTCAGGGCAGGACTAGAAGAAAAGACAATATGTTTCAGGGGGTGATTTTGCGTGTCTCAGGTCCAGGACTAGAAGAAAAGACAATAGGTCTCAGAAGGTGATTTTTCGTGTCTGAGGTAGAGGACTGGAGGAAAAGGCAATATAGGCCTCAGGAGGTGATTTTTCGTGTCTGAGGTAGAGGACTGGAGGAAAAGACAATATAGGCCTCAGGAGGTGATTTTTCGTGTCTCAGGTCCAGGGCTGGAGGAAAAGACAACCAGTCTCTAATGATTTGGTGTGCCTCAGATGATTTCGTTTGTCTCTGGTCCCGCAGGAGTGGATGGAAACAATCGGTGTCAGCTGATGATTTGGCGTATCTGAGATCCAGCGTCTATTTTAAACACTGCAACTATATTAAATATAAATTTGTAATAATATTTATCAAACTAGTACTAAACTCTGGGTGTCGCAGGAAGTTATTATAACGAGCGAAGCAAGGGATCTGATGAAACGCAGACTCACGAGGACGAGTAACGTGACCAAACAATACATAGTGCTTTGATAACGTTGGGATTTGAGAGACTCTTAACATTGAATTCCTTTACCTTCTTAGCTCCATAAATTCTACAGATCTGTAAATTACGTGGAACATTTTGTATTGGATAAAGCTGTATAGACAGTCGGTAAAGGTATTGATAACTTTTTTTAACTACGGGCAGAATGTAACTTCAAACCTCCAATGGTTCTGAATTCTCCTTACTGAGTCTAGCGTTTACGTTGTTCACTGACTGGCCCAAAATGACTTATGACTTTACTTCCCAGTCATGAAAGTTTATATTTGTCACAAACAAAGAGAGGGACATTGAAAACGAGTAAACAATTGGTACATGTAAAGTCCATCGCTCTTTGTTGTATCGGTTTTTATCTTTCGTGGTGAATATGTGAAAATTGATTACGTTAAGGACAAGCACGGCTGCTCGCGCATGCGCAGGGGTGAGACCCGTCCACGGCTACGCGGCCGAATTATTGTCGGCCCGGCAAGTGCTTATTATGGAACATGAGATAAGGAAAGGAAATATGTACAGGACGAGTAGAATCCAGGCCAACACCAATCATACAATCGACCGAAGGAGCTGAAAAACCTGGTGTTAACATTTTTTGAACTTTAATTTTGTTAGGTATCATTAAAACAAGACAAATTCCTTATTAATAACATGTATTAATTTCTACACCGACGGACATTGATTTACCTTTGAACAATTCTTAAATTATGACTTATTATTACAGGTTGTGTATCGATTGGATTTGACCAATAGTGTTGCATTAAAACAAATAACTGTAATAAATCGTTAAACGATATGACGAAACATTTTAGAACACGCTTCTGTACTTCACGCTTCTGAAACATTTTAACTACGCTTCAATTGACGATGGGAAGACAATTTAAAATAAATCGATGTTTTCCGGCTTACACAAACAAGTCGAATGCTTTATTTTAAGTCACTGTACTAATTAATTGGATTATCGATTACTAGTAGACCTACTATATCTCACATTTAGGCTATACAGGTCTGACGAAAAACAACAACAAAATAAAACAATGATTGTTCTCTATCGTTTGTTCATACGATGTTTTAACAACAAATAAAAATTAATCAAATTACAACCAAAGACGATAAAAAATTAAGTACGCAAGCAGTTAAAAACGCCAAAACATGAATTCGTTGTTTTAAAGGTCTTTTTTCAAAAGCTATAACATGATAAAACCAGCACGCGTTGCGCCATTGTTGAACGTTACAGAAACAAAGGCTAGCGGACATTGGGACACTGCAACACGGACTAGGTCGCCGTTCCGTTCTCGGTTGGATTAACTGCCAGTCACAAATATAAGTATTCTGTTTTATTGGTAATCGACTGAGATTCAATTGTGGGATAAGCGCTGCTATAACTATTACCGTTGCAGAGTCAGAGTTGAGCGGTGGAGTGGCGGTCCCGGGAGTCCGCGCATGCGGTTTTGCGACTTGCAAGACGATAACCGATAACCTACGTACCGGTAACACAAAGATAACGCAGAGCAAGTAACCGGTAACAGAGAGCAAGTAACCGGTAACACAGAGCACATAACCCGTAACACAGATCAATACCAGCCCTCTACTGGACCGCGCTGTGACGAAAAGTCAAATAAGTTAATATTACGAGCGACATATTAGCAACAAATTAAAAATAAACGGTATCAGTTAACTGACACATACTTTCTCCCAACAATATAAAAAAGGTGTTAAAAGCCTCAAAACATTAATGTCTTGATGGCTCAATCAGATAGCAAACAGCTGAGCAGCACGAGATTGACCCTACGCGCGTCTGTAACTTTTAACAACGTACTGCGTTTACCACTAAACGAAAAATTGAATTTTCTCCGCAACCACTTGACATAGAGCAATAATTTAAAGTACTGGATTATTTAGTTTTTTGAGCTTGATTTAATGATCATGAGTAAAGTTTATTTCAAAATAACAGCTTTTTTGAAAATCCCAAAAAATTGATTTTTGAAACACTTTTTACTCTATAACTTTTGAACGCGCATTTTCTCGGAAATGCGGGTGGTGTCATTTTATTCAGCATTTTATTCTTAATAAACCACAAAAGTTTAATCAAAATCGTTAAAGCCGTTTTTGAAAAATTTGGATTTTTCACGTTTTTTAGGGTTTTTTGGGGTAAACTACTCTTAAAAATAAAAAATCTCAAAAAATGAAAAAAAAACGCCTGGAATTATCGTGGTTTTGGACCTACGTACCAAATTTCACCAAAATCGGAACATTGGGGCATTCTCTAGCTCTGTATACATCCAGACACACACACATACACACACACAGACATCACTCCGAAAACCACTTTTTTTGGACTCAGGGGGAACCAAAATGGATACCTAAATCCACCAACAACTCAAATTCGAAAATTTTGACGAAAACAATACTTTCTCCATATACTATGGTATAGGGGGAGAAAGTAATAGTGATAGGTTGATTTACTTAAAAATAAGGGAGAAAAGGGAATTTGAGTTTATAATTACAGATTGATACCATATAGATTATTTATAGGTTATCTGTGTTACAATGCACATGACATAGCCTATACAACTTGACTTTCATTTGTTATGCGATGAAGACATACAATCTCCGAGAAAACCCGTAGGTACTGTGGAGACCAATTAAAAATGACTATATGGGCCTATTACGGTAATAAATAAAATCCTTCCGTTATCAGGCAAAATACATTCCGATCTAACTTATCAGCAAAAAAAACCTAACGTATCAGAAAAAATTTCAATTATGAGGAATTTGTAGTACAGCCATGTTGGATTTACTTACCGTAAAAGACAATGGTAGTCTTGGTCCCACTGCTAGTCATACGTATAATCCCTTTATTTTTATCAGATCGGTGCTGACAAATTAGGGTTTAATCAAAATTAATTTACCATTCCTTTGGCAAGATCAATTCTTTGTACATGTCATAAAACCCCTGTAGGCCTAATATGGTTTTCGAACTAGAAAAATAATTTATTTGTTTATTCCACTTTGTAAAAAAAAACTATAAGGTACATGGCGACAAAAATATCGGACTTGATGAACAATTTACACTGAATTCGACGTTTTGTACAATGACTCGACGTCGTGTCGTGTTGCGTCGCGTCGTGTCGAATTTGGTGTGCGGCCGGCCTTATTTATATATTGGCCATGGGACCTTTTACTATAATATATCAACCATAGGAGTTATTGATGTGTTTCTCGTTTAACATCGCTCTTATGTGGAATAAATCGAATCCGGATTGACTCCAAGCTCTTTAAAGAACTCATCGGATTAAAAAAACATTGTTATGCGAAATTAGCAAAACCAATCGGTGAGGTATTTAAGTCAAAGGCGAGGATATAACGAAAACCTTACTTCGTCATGGTAGAAACCCCTTCCTTTGACTACCTAACCAAAAAATACATAATCGGAAAAGTCATCGGTCCGGCGAGGAATGAGGAGCGGATCTTTTTTAGAAGAGGCCCCCCAATATTAAAATTTGTCATAAACGAATTCATTATTTACAAATTAATGGGATCATAGTAAATAGGGAGCCATAGATAGGCCTAAATACAAAATATTCACATTATGCATATTACGGAAAATCAGATTTGGTGGACATGTCTTATCTTTCAGCCGTTATCTTATCTCAAGCCACTGTACTACCTGTTCTGGACGGCCCTGCGCTGCTTTTTTTTGTTGGCTGACTTCCGTTAACATTATGTAGCCTACTCTTCTCCTACCGAATTACTTTAAAATTTAACCTACTTAACCTAAAAAAAACTGTGTATTGGTCAACCGACTAATTGGGTAATCGCATGTGCGATTTGGTTATGGTGATTAATATATAACGTTAAATTGAAAATTCTGTGGACACAGTTACATGTTTCTGTCTATTTATAGCTTTCTAATCGACCGAAACATATGAGGTAATAACCTATGACTGTTTCAGAAGATTTTTATAGTGGAGGTCCTCTTGAGAGGAGCGAGGGAGGAGAGCGGGTCGCGTCATGCGGTGGTGTTGATGTGTTACAGTTCGTCATTACCCGCTCTGACCGGCAGATCCCCCGATACGCGCCACAACGCCGCCAACGTCCGGTCCTTGTTATTTATGTTGCTTCTGTCACGACCGCACGCTAAAATACCGGCGATAATACAGTTTCTGTTAAATTATTGTGTGCGTGGCCCCAACCGCCGGCGCCCTACTTTACAGCAAAACAGGTAAATTAAGGCATTACACGAAACTGAAAAACCTAACAAGGCATACGCTCCCCGCCGCCGCCGCCGCCGCGCGAGCCACGAGCGAGAACTCCCCACTTGTAATTTCTGTCGGTGCGGTGTAACAGAACGCCGCGATCTATGGTTTACCGTCGTGCATCCTGCGACTGAGACGTGTTTATAACATAATAGTAGTTATTTAGGAGCCGAGTACAAAGTGTATGCTACATACTAGTCAGAAATTCAGGACAAAATAAATAAGGTTATTCTTGTAGTTCACACAAAAAGCATTGGGCTACTGTAGCAAGTTATAAAAATAATTTATTGCCCAGTTTCACTGATATAACAGTGAAACAGCTTAAGGTTCGGCTCCAGTGGAACAAAATAAAAAAGTGACTAAATATTTTCCACAAATATAAGAATACAGTAAAAAAATTAATGCCACCGAAAACTATTACTTCACAAGTAAAAATATAAATTAAGCTCAAAGCAGTAAAATATGCGGAGAGAGAATAGTCATCACGGCGGACCAAGAACCAACAACAGTTTATGCAAGCAAGTTTATGTTTCGAGTACTCGTTTTCTCATTCTTTGATACTTCAAATACTCGCCCGGAAAGTGGCTCGGTTTTGCATATATTTTGTTCTAAACTATTAAGATCCCTTATATCGAGCTTCTAAATTTTTTTAAACATAATCTAGTTATGATGTCATTGTAAATCGATTTTTTTCTTGTAATAGCCTACGTGAAGGAAACGATTTCTGCACGCAGCATAGTGCTGAGTGATTGAAAGTAATTTATAGAAGACACAGAGCAGAATCAAGTTTTTCGGCAAAAACATCAATGTAATCAGCTGTGTGACTCAATAATTTAAAGCCCGAAATAGCGTTTTAGAGATCTAGGACATAAATAGCGTTGTAAAGCTAGCTAATATTTTTCAAGTACAACCAAAAGTTTATTATTTATTTTGACGAAACATCATCTGTCTGCGTATAAAACGCTATACAACAGTGACGCTATATGAAAAATAGTAACAATAGTTCATATCCACAATGCTTTCAACTGGACAATTATGATGACGATATAGGTAAAAATTTATTAATTAGGCCCTACTGGAAAACTAATGAACATTTTCAAACGAATATTGACATTATTTCATGGTGTAAGTGTAGTAGTGAACACAGCTTTCACATCTCTACCCAATAGTATTAGTTTTGCATAGCTCTCAAACTTAAAAAATGAGGATCGAACGTAGCCCAAAACACGATCTCGGGTAAGGTTTAGGTTTAATTAATTGTTATGAACCCATTTGTGAATTTCTTGCAATATTTTTGAACGACTTTTTGTGTAAATAGTTTCTAAGCCTTTGGAAAAAAGATAAAAAATGTATAAATAGCCTACATGAATAAGCTAAACCTACGTTCGACTTTTTAGTGCGAGATATACTATCAAAAGTATCGAAACCATATTGTTCCTTCCTGTTTAAAGATCCACACGATTATTTAATTTTCAAACAGGTTTACCGTTAAGTCAATCACATCAACTATGTCTCCATTATTAAAATTTTGTTTAGGCTAAATTGCAAATCCCTCTATCGTTCCCTTTTTTATATGTTTCCGTTTAAGTGCAGTAGGTTAACAATATGCCTGCCAAACAGATACATGTTAAATGTCTTTAAGCGTATTTTTCTGTGGGGAATGCGCTATTAAGGCAGTAGGCCTACTCATAGACCTAGGTCCGTAACCATGATACGTTTTCGTTTTACCAGGTCTATTTTTATGAGTTCGCGAACCAGCATGATCGGATTATGTTAACGGGGTTTTGTAAAGTTTTAGAAGGGTCGAATATGGGTTTTTGGCATTTTAAACCACAATTTTTAAATTTTAACCATTTTAACCGAAACTTTTAAAAAATAAAACAAACAATTCAGTTCTGCGGTATTTAAAATTTTTTAATTCGCTGAACGGGTTACGGAGAAAATTCAAAAATATGTTTCCCCATACTATTCTCATGGGAAATCAACGAAACCCATCGCTAATTTATTGACATAACTTGATATTTTTTTGTATTTAACTTCTCTAAATTAGGGTTCAACTTAAATAGTTCCTTACAACACCCTCATGGGGGGCAGAAATACATACTGATCCCCGTGATAAAGGGAAAATTAAAAAGTGAAACTATTGATACGACTTGGTACTTACCCTTACTAATTAATTACGGATTAACTTAAATTTTCTAACAACACTAGAACACTCCATGGCGGCAAACCTACATACTCATTCCTGTGGTGTTTATGGAAAAACAATCTCAAATTACATTGGAAATTCGCTTAATACGCAGGACTGCTGCGACGGGGGTACTATATTTAAAAATATTGACAGTTCGCATTTCAAATACAAGCTATTATCGCTCTATATGAGACAAACAAAAAATGCCGCAATCGACGCGCGGCATTAAACAGCAAATATCGTGTCGATCAAACAACAAAATATCGCGTCGATCAAACAGCAAAATATCGTGCCAATCGAAGAAAAAAATATCGTGTCGATCAAACAGAAAGATATCGTGTCGATTAAACAGCAAAATATCGTGTCGATCAAACAGAAAGATATCGTGTCGATGAAACAGCAAATATCGTGTTGATCAAATAGAAAGATCTCGTGTCGATTAAACAACAAAATATCGCGTCGATCAAACAGCAAAATATCGTGCCAATCGAAGAAAAAAATATCGTGTTGATCAAACAGAAAGATATCGTGTCGATTAAACAGCAAAATATCGTGTCGATCAAACAGCAAAATATCGTGTTGATCAAACACCAAAATATCGATTCGATAAATCGATAAAACATAACCATTTAACTACATTTCTATATTATGATAGATGAAGTGTCATAATTTAAAATGTTTGGCGATAAAAAATAAGTAAGATATTGCAGCACGATTTTATTTGATGACTTTACTTGATCAAAGGTTCTTATTCCCAACACCATCGGCTGAACTATACTTTAGATTGTGTTTTTATTTAATCTCTGAATTACATAAATTGTAATAGTACTTGACTTTCTAGATTTGAAACTAAAGAAAAACTATTGCGCAAAGTAACGCATCAACATTAAAAAATTTCTTGACTAATTTTGTGTTTTAAAATTACTTCATCAAGCCGTACTTTTTCACACAAACCAGATTCAATCCCACCGAATGTATTTTGCAAAATCAAATACAGGCAGTAAAAAAATAATAACAGAAATAAATTTCTCAAATACCGTTGGTTTCGATAGAGCGCCATCGCTCGCGAAAATATTCCAGATATTTTTGGTCGACAAAGGGAATTCCTTTTGGCTAAAGGATTACCGAATTTATCGCGCGAGGAACGAACAACAGAATTAATGGAGTATTAATTTAGGGGTGAAACTAATTTTAATTGGTTATATTCAGTGCTGACCTGAGAGGTAAATTTAGGGTTGATCTTTTTACAATGCAGTTATTTCTTCTTGTGAGGCAGTGCGCTACGCTGTTGCTACATCCTAATCAGCAACAATGTATACATAATGTTGTCTAAATTAATTTAATGTAGCTAGGAGAGACGCGGTGAAGCGACAAGTGTGATCATAGTTCAGCTGCACCTACGAATCTTGAGGGCGTTTAAAATATAGCACTATAAACAACATGTATATCATAGTTCAACGGTTTACGCTGTGCAACAACAAATTAATTGTTTAGATGTACTATAAATAAGTTGTACAACTATAAACAACAAGTGTATAGGCCTAGTTCTGTGGTTTAAAATATGCAACGACTAAATCATTGTTTAACGATGTTCGACAAAAAGTTGTACAACATGTTGTAGAAATAAAGCATCTTTTACGACATGATGAATAAGTCGAAGACATTTGCGGTATAAACTCACTGAAACAGTTCGAAGTCGCTTCATTGGGGTATGTTTTGATATGGGGATTCATATTAATTGCCCCTCTCATATAATCCCTCCTTTTAAGCTTCAAGTTCCTAAAAAAGGCACTCTGGCACATAAGGAGTGGGGAATTTATAAGAGGGGAATTAATAGATCAATTTCAGAGGGAAATGTATAATATAAATTCTGTCTTAATATATTTAATGTATTCTATTCTATAATTTACATTGAATGTCTTATACAGATATTTCTAATAAAGGCTGAGGATTTTACTGTCAATTGTTCAAACGCATTAAACAAAATTCCCCACATTTAAATTTTTTTATAGATTCACGGGTTTTGTCTGTTACATAGTTTCACAAATTTAAGTCACAGCAATTTAATTAATTGTGCTAAAACGCTATACGGTACCACTACAGCATTTGTAAACATCACACATGTTATCCCAATAATATTCTCGGTTAAGCATATGCCTACTATCTTCCTATCCATAGATAGGTATGTCACGAAGAGGCTGAACAGTTTTTATGTTCTTCTAGGTCTACTGCATTTTTCTATGTAATAAAATTATACAGTATTCGATAGTTATTAAACCACATTGGCCGTATCATATAAGTTTCCAATACACATTTCCGTATTGCATTATTTTGGTTTATATGGCGATACTAAATGCAACTACTGTATACCATAGGCTAACGGGACACTACTGAAGCGCGACATGGCCAGTCCTAGCAGCCACCTTCCCTCTCATCTTATCAGATCGAGGTAGGTCGTTTTACTTTTAAGACTCATGAAAACCCTAATTATGGCTAATTCTCTTTTATGGCCCTAATTCACTATGATAGAAACTGCGAAGGCTCGCATGGTAAAAGTAGGTAGTCAATGAAAGTCTTCGATTCATAAACTTAAATTATATAATTGTACTAACTTAAGTAAGGAATTATTTATATGAAAGAGGAACTTTGGAAGAGCCGTTTTGGCGTGCTATAAAACACCAACTGTACAATACATATATTCATGTGCCAGAAAAAAATCTGTAGGGAATATTGCGGCCCGAGTGAAATGGACAAGAGAATAACAGTGTGAGTGTGAGGCAAGAAGCGGTATGTAAGCGATCCGCATTTCTGTGCCATTCCTATGGAAGCGATCCATCGAGTCTCGTTCGAGTGACCACCTCGGCCGCCGGTATAAAATAGATATTGACATGTTCTACAGGCCGGTAAAACAATACTTTCGGCCGGTATTATTGTATAGAGGGTAAGACAGCTGTAGAGGAGGAGATATGGCAACGTCGCGACCAACTGGCAACGTGTCGTGCAAGGATGGGGGGCGCGGGGGAGGGCGGTGGGGGGAGGGGCACAGCCAGACCTGCCCCAGGTAAACTCCGCGCCGAGGAGCGAGTCGACGGGCCGCGGACTGGGACTGGGCAGCCTCGAGAACACAACACACAACAGCAACATACAGCACAACAACTACACATGCAACAACACACCACAACACGGGTAGAAGATCCCGTAACCACGCGGGATCCGCGAGAAAAGAAAAAAACAACACCAATAACTAAACGTACAATCGACGTGCACAGGAAAACAATTGATAAACTGTGAAAGACAACCTAGTATAGACGACACTTATAAAGTATTAAATGCACAGGTGTTTATGTTAATGAGTCAACAGCACAAAACCATCAGTTTTCAAAGAAAACATAAATAAATGTGTGATTGAATACGGTACTAATTTCAAGAACTATCTTATAGAGTAATCAAAAGTCCTTACAAGAAAATTCCTAGAAAAGTCCAAGACCAAATACTAAGAAAAAATTAAATGACGAACAGAATTGTATGAGATATGTAGGCCTACATAACAAATACTTGTTAATATGTTAATCTGAAATACTCGAAATTAAACATAATAGAGTTAACTATGTCTTTACAACATTAATTTTCTATAGCGAATATAAAACAAGTAAATTTGTCGGTGAAAAATGGTCAAAAAGTCTACACGAACTACTTGTACAGTAGTATACAATAAGGAGGAAGAATCTTCACTACGAATTAAAAAAAAAACTAAAAAGAACAACCGATATTCATCTTCCAAAATTCAAATGATTCTCGAATATTTACAACAGCTGTAGAATGAGATACCAGAACATTTATCTCGACCGGGAAGAGGAATGGGACATTTTAAAAGATGCAGATGTGTAACATGTTGAAACCACAGCGGGCGGATCGATAAACACGTGATCTTGACAGAGCGACTGAGCGACACACAGCAAACAGCCAGCCGACAACCGAAACCGGCAAATTGCAAACAAACAATAAGTCACGTGATACACCCTGGCCCGTAAACACCAACACCACCGCCACGCCACTGTCACTGTCACTGTACTGCTGTAGTGCAACTGATTATTGAATGTGCGAGTCTCCTGCGAAAGAGTTAAAAAACAACCTCGTTCTGTTGAGAATAACAATATTTAACGTTTTAGTTGTTTGTTTGCGACCTTTGCAATCATTATTAATAATGATTTTACAAGTAACATCATATAGAGTTAATTATTAAACCAAATTCAAACCCGTTGCTTAATGAGGTCTTAATCATTCAAGTTTCACATTAAAATACAGCAGGTACTGGACCGATGAAAACTCTGCACTTAAGTAGTGTTTTAAAATAATCACGCTACACGCATATCAGCTACCGCAATTGTTGGATTACGATTTATTAGTTACTTTATGCGTCTAACCTAAAAAGAGTGTGTCCATAAAATGTAAGTCAGAACGAGGTTTGGTCAAGCAAAATCTGTGAGGATAAACTACTATGCATTGTCATCGCGAGGCTTCATTCAAAGTTTAATATATTTTCAACTAATGTACTTTTTCAACTTTAATCGGCGTAAAAGAACTTGGCGTGTAAAATCTTTTTAAGAAACTAGAATTACATGTAGTTATCAGCTGAAATTTATTAAGAAATTCATATTCCTACGTTCTGTAGCCACAATAACTCACGTGTAATTAATCGACTTCGCGGAGTTTCTTTGTCAAATAACTAAAACTATACTGCATTTAAAAGTGAATTACCGATACGTCATCGAAAAAACAATCATATACTTCATAAGTAACAAGTAGTAAACTTTACTTAGCGTTACATATCGTAAGCTTTACTTTACTTTAATAGCTTTGCTTTACTTACTTACTTACAAGTACTGTAAGTAAGTAGTCATGCGACTAGAAAATACTTATTATGACTAGGCCTACCTTTTATTCAAAGTTGGCAATAGCTCAAATTTCATTTATGATATGAGATTAACTACCGTATAGGACAATACGACAATCCTATAAAAGCATACAGCTATTAAAAAACTCGAAAAGGAAGCTGAAACTAGTTTACATATTCAGCATGATACGGTGATGCATTTTAAGAGCTGTGCCATATCAGAATTTAGGACGTTATAAACGATTATCGATTTGAAAACCCCAATAGGATACTGAACACCCAACAACCGAATAACTTTTATTTCGTTTTACTTCCTACTTGTGAAAGAAAGCCTTCATCTTAAAATTATTAATTTTTGGTGACGAAATATTACAGTTTGTAAAACAAGTGTGAAGGCGGTCGTGCATCATCGGACATCTGCCCCCAGTTCATCACGTCTCTGTATTTGGATATCCTCAGTGGGCGTACGTCAAAACAAGTGGTCGCCGCTTCGCTATCGGGCGGTCGCGAACTGCTGGAAACTTCAACAAAGTTTTCAGCGTAGACAAAGTGAAGTACGAAGCATCTCAAGGGCCTACGACGAAACAATAATCGAAAGTGAGTTTTTCTATCGGACGGACGACACGAACCTTTTAGACAAAGTGAAGTACAAGGCAGAGCGAAGTACGAGGAACGTAGAGTACAAGGGAGAGTGAAGTACGAGGTCGTGAGGTTACCGTGCCCGCCATCAGATGGCTACTTTTTGCTAAAGTGGGCGCTACATGACGTGAAGTACAAGGCCGCCACTGCAAGCGGTTACTGTGCGTTCCAAAACATGATGGCCAAAGCTACACGCGTATTTTATCCACAAGTATCGTCAACCCGGTTGTTTATTCGAGGTAATTATTTCGTCTTGAGACTAAAATTAAAATATAAAAAAAACGTTTGTAAAATAAAATTGTTAAAAAACACGTTTCTAAAGTTAAATGGTCAAAAAGTCTGCAATGCATGATTTGCAGTTATTTTCGCGTTCAGGCCAAAGTCCCGATAAATAAGTAGGCCTATTAAAAAAATTTAAAAACTAGAGGATTGATACCATATAAGATAACCTTACTGCTATAACGTTATACAGTATTGTATAAACGTAAGTACCGTAACAAAAGAGAAGCAGCACAAATTTTAACATATTCTGGGGGCTGAAAGTAAAAATCGGACAAAAAATAATCTGAGTGCCTATGTATTGATTAAAACTTCACCTTCTTTCATCAAAATGTTATAAAATGGAAAATAATAAATATTAATTTATTAATTCCAATGGCAAGGCTCTCATACCGTATTGTGTAACTGGAGTACCACAGTTGAGTTCCGCCCTAGGAACATGATCGATTTATTATTACTCTAAGACGGTTTGATGGAGCCACCGCACCGGCCCGATCGCCAACTAAGCGTTACGCGTTACGCGTGACGTGACGCAGCGTGGCGGCGGCGGCGGTGACGTGACGGTGGTGGGACGGCCCCACGTGTGCTGGTGCCGGTGCTGTGTCTGTCGAGTGGCAGGGAGGGTGGGTTTTGTTCAACCCTAGACCCCCTACGGAACTCCTTCACGCGTTCTAAAGCCCGTACCCACACTTATAAAGACCCGTTTTTAAAGCACCCCGCTATTTTCGTTTCTCGCCGCCGCCACCTACTCGATCCCCCGCTCCGTCTTTTGCAAAAATTTGCAATCCACTTAAAAATTAACGGTCTTGTAGTCTCAATCAATATGGTGGCTGCGCGTATCTAATTATGACGCGTGGTAGTTCACTCGGTATCGATTGGATCGAGTACTTGGTCTGGCGCTTTATAAAAATAACGAACTTACGATAGTTATAATAGAGTAACGATGATATATGTATTTTTTATTTAATTTTACAAATTTTAATTAATTGTGTATATTTACGTTCCTCTGTACATTATCAACAAAGTGAAGTGTGTGACCGGAGACGGACTCATTCCCAGCCACAGACCTGGAGTCTACTTGGGAATTATTTATTTCCTATGTATATGCACACTGTAATTATTGTAAATAGTTGTAAGGAATAAAGTTTGCTTGAATTTGAATTTGAATGATAAAAATTAGAATCATTGGGGTTCAAGTGATATTTAGATCTACTTGTGTAAAACAAGAAAGAAAGGCATATCTAAACAAAAATTTAAAAATAAAATTCGTTCCGTTCCTATTTTATGTACCTTAAAACAATATGTTGTACGCCTTCCTGCGGAAAGTCTAAAAACTGAAAATAACCTACACCAAAATAACGAACTAGAGTAAAAAATTACGACCTCAATACTATTCCAATATATTCCCAGATAAAACAGCACAAAAGGTGGAGGCTCGAGGCAAGGGGAAACGAATACAAATATTTTTAAGGGTTCCGAGGAGCAGTTGGGCTGCGATATTTTGAACGGTGGCGGCGGTTTTTTGTCGATCAGAAGCCTGATGTAAGGCGATCTCTTCGCATGTCTAGGCTAATCAGGTATACTCAGAGCTGGCAGGAGCGGCGTACACATTCCTCATCACCAGAGCAGACACTGCCGTTACAGCTGCAGGTATACTGGCTCTCCTTCACACAATCAAGTATAGCTGCAGGTATACTGGCTGTGTTGTCTTCACACAACCAGGTCATTGAAAAAGCAGCGTACACATTCCTCACCACCAGAGCAGACACTGCCGTTACAGCTGCAGGTATATACTCACTCTCCTTCACACAATCAAGTATAGCTGCAGGTATACTGGTTGTGTTAAGTGTCTTCACACAACCAGGTAGACCTTGATAGAGCGACGTACATATTCCTCATCAACAGAGCAGAAACTGCTCTTTCAGCTTCAGGTATCGTGGCTGTATGATGTGCTTTCACACAAACAAGTACAGCTGGTCTGCAGGTATCCTGGCTGTATAACACACTGCAGGTATCCTGGTAGTAGAAAACACTGCAGGTATCTTTGCTGTACATCTGCAAATGTCGTGACTGTATAAACGCAGGTATATCGTCTTTTCACACAATCAGGTTATCTGCAGGTATTTTGTCAGCAATCATGTACAGTAACGTAATCAGGTAAGCTGCAGTTATTCTGGTTGTATGATGTTTCTTCGCACAATCAGTTATCCTAGATGTTATGTTCCTTCACCTAATCAGACACAAGGCTGACAGCAACGACATGCTAGTTCTTAACACCTCGTCGTAAATTATTTGTTTAGATTCTACGGGCGTTGACTGATAGGTACACACATTACTGTACACATAGTTTGGTTGCGTTCATGGACTAAATCTCCATCATATAACCACAGTATCAAGTGATAATTCTTATGGTGGGGCAGTTGTCTGCAAATTCCTAATGTAACCTTTTCGGTCATCACAACAGCTTCACAGACGCCCGATCGGCGCACCATTTGATGTCCTCGGCATTATCTGCAGTACCAGACCAAACAAACTCGGAATCACTTCCGATGGCGGTATCTCTAGGAGATTAGGGCTTCGAGTATTTATTTGTCCACGGATTATCCAGTTTAAACACTCTTATCGCAAGACAAACTACAATTGTCGGCGGTACACAAGTAATGTACACAAAACGGATAATGCAGCTAGGCTATATAAAACATAGTCTGCGTTCAAGTGGGCGATTTTTTTTTTTTTTTTTTTTTTTTTTACTTCTTGAATTGTACTTCATCTACACAATATTGCAGTTTAACACCACCTTAGCCTAATGAATGTTTTCCTGAGCGGCAACCAATGTTCAATAAATTTACATAACACGATTTACAGATTGAGTTAGACATTTCAAGATTTATGGTACTCTATGTGTACTTTAAGTTTCAAGTAAAATAACTAGACGAGTAGAATTAGATTAGAAATGAATTGAACATTTCGTTGCATTAAATAGTTTGGAAATGAGTGTGAATTGTTAGGCTATGTATAGGCCTACCAAACATTAAAAAAAGAGTTTTAATATAATTTGTTAGGATTAAAACAATATTGTTTTCAGGTAGCTTGTAATATTTCTCAAAAAGGCTAAGAGGTTCATTGGGAAAGCCAATGAGGTTTTTTTCCCTAGACATCTTATCGATTTATTTTACAATTTACCACGAATTCACACTATGCTGAAATTAAAACACTAAAATAACCCGAAAAACATAAACAAGAAAAACCTAATTGAATAAAATAAATTGAATAATGTAGTGAAAAGTCAATAAATTCAGTAATATACAGTAATTTGAGTATAATTCAATTTCTATCAAGGCTTAATGGAAAATGAAAATGGGCTAGTAGGCTCCAGTAATACACGGGACGATATGGATTAACGAAGTGTGGAGAGTGAGGACTCGGAAACAACTTTTGCCCGTTTAAACTTGAAGCTACTTACTTTATATCCATAGATTACTATAAATATATGATTAAAAAAACTCTCTATCGTCCTAAAATATAAAACCCCCCGTTTGGAGTTGTAATTAAGAGTTGTTTATCTCCAAGGTCCCTTATGTTACGTTATTACGCAAATCTGCTAAATACGAATGTTGTAAATATTTGATTTTCAGTTAACTAAAAGCACATACAAATGCCTCAAACTTGTATTCCGCTCAGAGTTGAAAAAAACTGGTAAAAAGAGAATGCAGTTTTGTGTCTTTCAATATATTGTCCATGATCGTTGCAATAAGCACCAATAATTATATTTGAGCCTACGTGCTATGAGTAACATTATGACTAGGTAGGCCTATATTATTAAACCAAATACAAACCCGTTGCATACTGGAAAGATTTCCTAATGATACAGGAATCGCATTATGATACCGTACAGGTTAAATAAACCAACGAGGTTCGGCATTTGACGAAAGTAGGGTTATGATTGAAATTACGCAATTCGCACATCAGCTGATTGTTCCATGATGATTCATGTTTTAGTTTCTTTATGTCCCTATCCTAAAAAGAGTTAGATCTAATGTGATTGAGAACCAAGGTCTGTAAAGGAAGAAGCATAACTTTTGAGAACGACGAATAGGTCGAGCGACATCGGGTAAGGCTGTTTTTGATGGGCGGCTAACCTTACATGTTCGACATGGTTATTAGGCCTACTTTATTTTTACATTGCTTTACCAAATTTAAAATCAATTAATAAAGTAGTGTATTCACTAGTTGTATACAGCTTTTACAGCCTTTAAACCACTCAAGAAATATTTGGCACACTCGCTTCGCTCGTTTATACTCATGGCTCAAAAGCCCTCATAATACAATATTTGCTTAAATTATTATATCTCCTAATTTTGTTTTAAAAATATGACAAGACACATAAAAATTTAAATAACATAACTCTGAGTGTATCCTACAGTGTGTTAAGTTTGGCGTTTAGTGTCAAAAGATGTGAAGGGTTATCATACATGCAAAACGCAACAAAATTACGCAATTCAGGCAGTTATCCCTCCACCTCCCAGAAACAGTCATTTTAGATTTTTTTAATTTCTTAACATAGCCCCATGAAATTTTCAATCCTTCCTGCCAATTCAGATGACTTGTTTTTAAACGACACAACGTTTCTATCAGGATAAGTAGAGTTTGTTACATCCAAGCCCTGTTAAAGCCATGTTAATTCTAAGCCTACTTGACAAAATATTTTTGAAACGTGCTTAAAGAAAGATTTTTATACGCCACTACACAAAGTTTCATATATCATTAGAAAACTGACCCCTCCCACCTAAAACTTATAGAAATAATATGCTAGAAGTAACTTTTCCTATTTGCCTAGGGAGAAATCGGCTTTAAACACAATTGATAATTATTGACCTGTTTCTGATGAATTAATTTTGTCAGTGAAAATGATCACACACTTTACAAGGTGACACTTAAGTCTATAATTCATTTAATAACTTATAAACCTCATCAAATAAAAATACCAACATTCAAAAATCATTACTGATGAAAGTAACCATCTGGGACACTTATTAGGGACGGCCCATCAGGCGTCAGTCGAAAATCTTCAACATAAGCCCAGATTTAAATGCACATCAAATTAAAGGCCTTAAAAGAGTAATGCCACAAAAAGAACTTCAAATGGTTAACAGAGGCGGAAATTGCAGGCAATAAAACTTTCTAACAAAAACTTTCCAACAAAATCATATGACAAAAACTGAAAAATGCAATAATTTCCACCTTTTCCAATGAGGTTTATGACATAATGCTCTAAATTCATGAAGTTTAAAGATAAGAATGATGAGACAAAAGCCAATGAAATTTCCTCTGAGATTTCCTTGGGGGACGACCCTTGAAGGAAGTTTGTATAGGAAGGTTGTCTAGGTTCAATTGACATTTCATAAATAAACAGAACAATAATATAGTTTATACCGTCTATTTCCGCCCCTTAAGTAAATACGAAATGTTACTTTTTCATTTTAAAGCTAAAGACGTAGGGAATATTTTTGTGGTAGTTGACAATTTGTAGTTGGCATATGATAAATTTTATAAGATAAATTTCTTGTCGACACAACAATGAATATAGTTCCAACTAAGACATGGATAGGGGGCCTACCGTTATGTCCTGTTGAGTAAGTTGTATTAATGTCCTTTTATTACTTTCACAAAATATATTTTTCAAATAGATTTTACAGGGCTTTAAGAGGTCTTAACTATAGCAAATTATTCTTATCCTGATAAAAAAATGTTTCCTTACAAAAAAGTCCTAAAAATTGACAATTAAAGTTGAGACAATAAGATTTCAATGGTTCATATCAAGACTTTCAATAACTATAAAAATTACTGTTTCTAAAAGGTAACGTGAGATACTGTGTAATTAAATGAATTGCGTAATTTTGTAGCATTTTGCATGCAGAATAACCCCTGAAATTTTTTGACACTGACTACCAAACACCCTGTATGTATTGAAGTTTCAACACCCTGAGTTTCATTAAAGTAACTTACATCAATTAAAAAAATATAGACTATATAGCCTATTGAAAAGGCAGTGATTTATAATATTTATTCTTAAGTTTATTTCCTGTTATCAAATATAAAATCATCTTAACATACCGGTAGCTAAAGTCGTAATTTATTGAGTACCCAAATACGCACATTCGTAGGACCTATATGCATCGTAAAAATTCAGTCCGAATCGATTTATTACTCGATGTATCGAATTAATTAGTTCGTATAATAAAAACAGCCGATCATATTTTCAATATAGTATATCCATACTAAGCTACACTTCTGGGTTTGTTTAAAATGGCTGCAGTCAAACATAATCAAATATTATTTCGAAATATCGTACAGTATTTGCATGGTCGAATGATACCTTACCGCTGTCGGAGCACGCAGGTTTGCTGCGATCATCTGGTAGGTCAGCTGGCCTGAGTAGTATCGTCGGTTATTTACTTTTTGCTGGTAACCGCCAAAGGTTCCGCTTATAATTGCTATTATCGCCGGTAGTCCCTTTGGTCACACCGATCTTTGCATATTTGCACCATATCGGGGTTCCATTGGCACGCTCGCGCTACACTCTACAGCAACGGGATTAACAATATTATTGTTATTTACATAGCAATAATAAATATTAGCCTACATAGATAATATTTGTACTGTCATTATTTTGTAACGCTAATTGATAAATATAATTTTAATTCTGAGATAATCATTTTAAATTACAAGGTTTTCACATACTTTGTCAACAATTCAGGGCCGAGAATGTAACACTTCCTATATTATGTCACCATGTCAAAATCAAGGATAAAAAGATAATTATTCATTTTTTTAAACTTATTAAATATCAATTAAAATTTTGAATTTATAAGAGTGCCGTACTATATTTCATGTTTAAGCTTCCTAATACACAAAATTTGTGATAAGCTTCCTATACACAAAAAAGTTTAAATATCGTTGTAGCCTTTACGGTCTGATAGAACACTGTACTTTGATAAAATACATGGATATAAATTTAGTTATGTGTACCGGTGCCTATTTCACACGTCAAAGAGAATAAGAGTTCGGCGCACACTTCAGTCAGCAGGCAATATGAAATCCATCTGAATCGTTTTCCCTAACTTTTTCATGTTCACATAGACAAAAGTTGAGAAAGTTCTCCTGGAAAAGTTAACCTAATTTTCATATTAAACCAGTAAAATATTCATTTAGTAATTAGTTTTAATCGTCGTTCATTTCATGAAATTCTTCATAATCAGCTGAAAGGCTAAGAAATACACTTTATGTAGTATTTTAATTGTATAAGGGTTTATTATAGACGGTTAATTTTGTTAAATGAACAACTTATACAGTAATAAGTTTAATTTATATTTTCATTTCCATTAGGCCTACCATTTGCAGGCAATAGAAAAAAGGTACGGGTTGACGTAATTTATGATCTTTAGAATCAAAATTTGACAAGAGTCAAGATATAAGCCTAATTTAGTTACGCTCTCCTTTGAACTTTCATTACCTATCTTCTATAATAGCCTAATAGGCCTCAAAGCCCAAAAGTGTATTATACCTTTTTCTTTAATCCACTGGTAATATGCTATTGGTAACAATTTTTAATCAATATTTTTTGGTATTTTTTTTTACCAATTCAGTTTGAGTAGTTCAGTTGATAATGTTGATAATTTTTCGTTATTCCGGTTGAAAAATTCACATTCTTGGGAACCGCATTGAAAAATGGGGTTCTTTGGGTTAGGCCGATTGGGTAAAAAATGTGCCTGTTCAAAAATGATGATTGGTGCTTATTAAAAGGACGTAAAATGCATTTAATTGTACTTTTAAGTTGGGTTTCCAGTTATGTACCTTTAAACCAGTTTTCACTCAGCCCCGAACACAAAAGCGGTTGAATTTCACGACTCATACCAACTAATTTGTATTATAGGTACGACTTCCTCTAAGAGGGCCGATTTTGTCAATGGGCCCAGGCCCAGGGGCGCGAGAGATTTTAGGTTTGTTACAAAAACGAATCTCGTTTTACCTTAAAAATTGTCTTTGGTAGTATGAATGTAAGTAAAACTTATATTTTATTGATAACATATTACTTTACAATGCAGGTACCGGTACCGTACTCTTAAATGATCTAAGAAAGTAAACACGATACAATTAGTTATGTCATTGTTATTTTGTGAATACGTGTGTCAAATGCCTATAGCGTTAGAGTATTTTCATTTCGTGATTTATATCAAGGGGAGGGGCAAATATTTCTCGGGCCCATATGGCGCGTCACATACAAACCGCCCGCGGGCCTGCCTCTAACGTCCCCAAGGAAACTTAATTGGCCAGTGTCGTAAATACATAATTTTAAATTTTCAAGGTCGGATTTGCGACATTTATACTTTAACAAAGACTTTTAATTCGATAGGCTATCTATTATACTGCCTTATTAAAGAGCTAAACGTATGCTTGTGAGTTTTTCAATTCTTCCTCAGTGGCCCGTCTCCTGTGTAAAATTACGTACGTTGCTCGTTGACACTGTTATACGTAAAACTTGTTCTTCGTCTATTTGGTGATTTTAAATATTTTGTTAAATGTAATCGATAATTTTGCATGTGAAATCCTGTGCTATTTACATCTTGTTTTTTATTTTGTGCCTTGAAAAAGACTATTTGTTTAAAACTATCTTATTAATGTAAAATAATTTCAAAATGGATTTATCCGTTGGAAATAAGTTAATTTAACCTAAATAATATTTGTTTATGTGTTAAATGTAATCACAACATTTCAATAACAATTGCAATACGAACTGCTTTCTAGACTTACATTTAACTCGCCAAAAACAAAATCATCTAGGCCTACAGTAACATCGTCACACTGTAGTTTTATTATGACAAAATTATTTTTCTCTTTTACAATCACGATATAAAATTTAGTGTAGCGTACAAAATATATTCAACCTTAGAAAAGCGGTACCTTTAATTCTCGGTAAGTTTGTGCAAATTAAATAGTACGGTACCGTATTTGAACTAAATTAACCGCAATTAGTTTTAAATGGGACCACAAAGCAGATGCTTATAACGACTTTTTAAAGCTCTTCAAATGTATTAGACCCCACCTATTACATTAGGAAAATGTATGGTTTAAATTTTAAATGTCTTGCGTATTTAGAGCCTACACGACCATCACACCTTTGATGGCATTTGGTATCAATTAAGAAAAAATTGTAAAATACTCAAGACCACAGAGTCAGAGTCAAATACTGTAGCACCTTAAAGTCGGCGGATATTAAATCAAAATCAGCTGTCAGGCGGGTTTCATCGCGGGAGAAAATTGAATTTCATTAAGTTTACTATAATCTAGACACAAATTAGAGAACATCTCGATACAATTAATTTACAAACATCAAACTAAAACAAATATATTTGAATAACACCGCAAAGTAAAAGTAGCCTACACAATACAAACAGCATATATAATGGTGTAAAATTAAGCCTTTGATTCAATTAATTTATGTTAAATTATAATGACAAAAGGCCACATTTTTAAATAGGGTTTTAAACTTGAAAAGTTTTATTCTAAATCGGCCATTAAACCTGATTACCAGACTGACGATTCAGAAATAACCTCCAATTTGAGTGACTATTACTGTGTATTAAAAACCAGTTAGACCTAGTAGAGTGACATTTCATCTGCAGAATACAGTAATGAAATTCCATTAACGATATCATAAATAAGATAAATAACTTAGGCCTAGCTTTGTTACAATTACTATTCAAATAATAGGCTCAATTATTATAAGTGTATACTCTAAGAGACATTTAATTTAAAAATCTATAATAAATTTTAATTAGGCCCCATTATTTCTGTGGAAAAGAAATATTAAATGGTACCATATGAAATAATTTAGTGGTAGTAAAAGTGAACCGAAGGAGAATAAATTAAATAGATGTAAAAAAAACTATTTTCCCATTGCTGGCACTGAAATATTTGTCAACAGCTAACTTAGTTTGTGTTATAAAATTATATGGACAGTAGGACCTAAACCATTATACTGTACTGAGTTTAAAAAAGAGTTACATATACAACGAAAGCCTTAATAAATCGCTAACCAGTATTAAAAATTCTGTTAAATTTTACAAGTATTGATTTTGAATTATAATTATTATAAATATTATGATAATTATTATGTAAATCAAGGTTCTAAGGTAAAATAAGATGTTATGTAATTTTTATAAATTAGGTTACGACAACCAAACATTATCCAGGTGTTCAATTAATTCTTGTCACACGATAATCTTCCACAAAAGAGACAATTTTATGTAAGGTTTAAATTACAATATTATTTGATTGGCTGAATATCAAATCTGACTTAAAGTAGATTTACAAATACAGTACAGTAGACATAGTAATAGAGAGCTACCCACATAAACAAAATATAGTGTCTATAAAGTAGCTTACCAAATGAAAAATCGATTATGACTTAAGTAGTACAAACATTATGTAAACATTGCTCAAAAGATAAGATATGACGAATTGGTAGATGAGGAGTAGGAAAGAAACTTGAAGAAATGTAAAAATGGTACAACCAGAAAAAATAAGACAGTTATTTCGCCCCATAAGTCAGTCGCACAACTGAAGATGGGTTGAGGGTACAGTAGCGTACGGTACTGTTTTATTACAATCCATTATCGACACGTTTTTTAAGAAACGTTTGCATATACGGCTATCAGAGATTATTTTTTGTGGTCTAGCTCGAGTGCAAACAATCGAACATTCCTATATTGTTTGGTTGTAGAACTAAAAAAGTGAAACAAAACCCAGAAAACGACAATTTTAATTAACCTGTTTAAAACACCCGGTTAATTTAATGCACAAATCAAGCGTCAGCCTAGTGATTTTGTTTACCAGTATCGAAATATTGCCGATCGCCACCTCTAGAGTAATAATTTATTGTGGTTTGACAAACACTGCGATCGACCGCGGTCGCCGGTGCCGGGACGCGACGCGAAGGCGATTGGAGGACGTAAACAACTCATTATCGGACTCGGTACCTACACCGAATTGACCACTCCTGCAGGCCGAGTTGGTCCGACGCGGTCCAAACAGTCGAATTTTCTTAGATACGTGACAACCGCCCAAAACTGGAGTCCGTGGGAAAGGGGCAGGTAATGACGGTGCCGTAGTCATCACATTATGCAATTGCCTCTAAGGTCGGGCATAATCTACGTGGCTTACACGAATTCCTACGTTTTTATTACGATAATTATACATTCCTTGTAGGAAAAGGGAATAAAGAGCGTAGCTCAGCATGCAGGCATTGTTTATATACAGCGTGGGGAATGTATTTGCATAAAAGAGTGAGAAACGGACAGTAAGTCCGATAAACGATGACGTAGAAACTTGACACCAACGCGAAATACGCTGACTTGCACGAAGATTAAACTTCAAGGGTTGAAAAACAACTTATCACGCTTCAAAGACAATAACCTCAAAACTTAACGAAAAACCAAACAACGCCATGCAGGGTTTATTCGCTGTTTGACTAGAAAGTATAGTACTGCGAGTAACCTCAGTAGATTTATTTGTAGGCCTATTGTTTAAAACCTTCCACTAGCAAAAAAACATGTAGGCCTATGAAATTTATTGCATTCACCTTAAATTAATTATTTTTAAAAGAGAGTGTTCTACATGGAACATAATATACACTCTCGATAATATAATAAATACTGTAGGTGCTGAGAGTAAACTTAATAATTTTTCAATCTTTTACTGAAATGTCAACAAAATAAAATTAATAATAGGCCTACTGCAAGTGTTGCTCCTAATAAACTTATTACCAAAATCAATACCTAATATTATTTTTTATTAATAGATTTAGTTAAAAAAAAGTTCCTGGCAAATAACTTATCAATTCGTCTTTTTACTAAAATTATAGCCTATGTATTATGCCCACGTTCGCCGAATACTGAGTAGAAATTAATTTTGGACGTGATAGGTAAATAATACGTGTAGGAATAGTGATAAATATTTCCGCTTATTCCGCTTCGGCGTAGATTACAAATTAGAATCAATCCCAAAGACAGGTAAACGAATGGAATGCCTGTCTCACTTTTTGATTAAATATAATCAATTATGTATTAAAGAAATCTGAGGGAAGCCTTCGAACGAGACAAGAACGGGTTGGCCAGCTCGGAGTTCGGTGCCACTATGCTTTAAAAGTTGAAACTAAGAACAGAAGTTCAACGACACCTAGTGCATTGCGGAGGGCCTACCGCCAGAGCGAATGCATCGGCACCCACCAAACCTAACCTCGCAGGATGAACCATTTTGTAACTTTTCTATTCTTCAAACTAATTAAAAATTTTGTGACAAATAAATTAAAGCGTACGGTATATTACATAGAAAATTAACAAAACAAAGAAGCTACAAGATCACACAAATTAATTTTAAAACAAACAGGATGTAAGTTATACCACTTAACTTAATTTAGCAATGAGTTTTGGGCTAAGGATGTTATGTTTTTTAATCGTATGAGTTTATACTAAAATCAAAATATCGTGGCATTTACTGCATACGATTGGTATGTAAGGTAACAAACATGGCTGCTTATTTCCACGTCCGTCCGTTTGGTACTCTGTTTCCCTTACTGAAGTTATCTGGTTTTAACGGCAAAATATTTAACAACCATGAATTAAAGTGATAGTTTTAACACTATTTGCTACTCATGAAGTACAAGAACGAGCACAAAATGTATAATAAAAAAATCTATGAATAAATAACTTAACTGTTAACGACTACAAACAACATTTCTCACTTAGCCTAATTGTTTCTAACCCTGAATTATTAAATAACCAGCTGCTTAAAAATGATACTAAGTATACCCTATCGGACATTTCAGTAAATTAAATACTACTAATAAAATAAATAATGTAAAATAACCTACTTAACCTAACATAAACACCGAGATGAAGGTATGTGTATGCCTAGGTACTCACATTGGATTTGTCGTGTTCCAATGGACGTAGAACGACTTGGTGCAGTCACTTACTGTCGATAACAGAACAGTTTCAAAACATATTAATAACACTAATGTAAGACAAGATGTGACTTTAGCACAGGGGAGTAGAACTGGCCGTGTCGCGGGAGAGAGGAATCTCACCAGCCCCGCTGTCAGGGGGAACGACATCACATTCCCGAATACCATGACTGCGATGGGGCCTGCGATTTCCTTCTTACTGGAAGTAATGCGGCGATAATGTTATCAAACAAAAGGCGATCCGATGTCTTGTAGAAAACATTTAAGGGATGACAATTCCACTATCGATTCCATGTTGTAAACACATATCACGAGACTCCTCGATCCGCTGGTCACACTGGAGATTCGATTTCACATTTGTGGGCCCACCACACTCGATAGTGAGTGTACTACAGTGTATTTAACAACAATAACGCGCACTACACACAACTACTGAGTTATAAACCGACAGCGAAGAGCCGCACAGACCGAAACATCAGCTTGAAGCTGGGAAACGTTCTGCCAATCGCGAGTTGAGCTGAAACCGAGCTCGGTCCGAGTGGAGGGGGAATCTCTATGGCCGTCCTGCGTCGAGCGCTCCTGGCGGCCGCGCCGACAACTACCTCCGTCTCCTGCATGAATAATGGATCGCCAAACAGTCATACACATCTTTTTTTTTGCTGAGCCGTTATTTTATTTTTTTGTCAAACACAAATTCTCTTTCTCCTTTTTTGCGAGTTCCATTGATTATCAAAGAGCAACAAAGAACAACGATGTTAAGAGCTGGTTTCTTTTTTAATTGCAGATTTGTGCTTGTTGGTGATAAGTTTTAAACGAATGCTAATCTTAAATATTTTTAAACATAAATCCAACTATTGTGAAGGATTCGTTTTTACAAGTTACGTTGCTGGATTATCATCAACCCATTTCTTTGAATGCAACTTACGTAAAAAAATTGTAACACTAAAGTTGCATACAAAACTCTAGATTACTCCTAATATTCTATAATCTGGGACATAGTTTATTCCTAATGAAAATATTTATTTGTTTGTTTGTGCCATTGAGATTATTTATAGCTTTCAGTTAATTGTATTTCTTTAGTATATCAAATCGACCCATATACTACAAAATTATTCATGTATGCGACTAAACTTTAGCCTACATCTGAAATAAGGTTTACAATTAGTTAGAACCTTATCCTATTTCGTAGATAAAATTAATTTAATTAACGTACACAAATTTCCCAAATCTTTTAAGTGCCGGTATTAACACTTTCATATTTGTCAAGCACTGTTGAAGAGAATGTTAGTAAACCTCATAAAACGGATTAAGGTAGGCAGGAATGACATTAAGAAGTTCATCTTTTCTATATGCATGCGTAACTAGTGAAATAAAATATGAGAAATACCAAAAATAGAGAATTTAATTTTAAATGTGAGGTGAGCACTGAGCAAAACATAGTTCTACACTTAAAATATTTTGTAACCTCAAACTATACATACGGTATACCCTTCTCAACCAAGATGACTGTAGTGCCAGGTGAGCTACATCCCAAGAGCAATTGTGTCAGTTTCTGCGACATCCGTGGATGTCGCCACAGAGTTTTAGTTGGTTAAATAAGTATTAAAAAACCAATATTTTCCTCTTTGTTACCTGCAAATGTTGCCAACACTGCAGGAAAAATAATCGTTCTTGTTTGCGTTGGAGATTTTTTGTCTCAACTATTACTAAAATAAGGAATTTCAAAGCAAACTTGGGTGGAATTTATGGTTTTAGATTTACATTGATTGATAATTTTAATTTAGTGATTTCGTAATGGTTTGTTACTAACTAAAAATCCAAATGTAAAATAGAGTAATATGGTGTCGTTACGATAAATATCGTACCCGTGTGGCAAGACTGCTTCATTCTCTTTTTCAATCAGCTGTGTAATGGTAAATATTATAACGTAACTTGACTTCCGTTTTAGTTTTGACGCTTCATATCCGTAACACGAAAAAAAGCTATTCAGCTGACCTTAGGAAGAAGTTATGCGTTTTGCTTTATAGACCGTGCTTCTCAACTACGTCGCATTTACAATTTATTCATTTCCCTCATAAGAATAAACTGGTTTGAGGAAGTAATTAAAAAATCGCAACACACGTGTTAACGCAATCATTAGTGATATTTTCAACCAAATACCCATCTATACCAAATTTTATCAAGATATGTTATGAATCAAAATAATTTCCGAAGAGTTTGATATATTTCTGATAAATTATTTAAAATTTTAACTTTCTTCGCAACCACTGGATAAAGGATTATTATTATTATTATATTATAAATGACAAGATACTGTATTCCAACAATTTTTATTTTGACAACAATAGCACACATTTTGAAACTGACAAAGATAATTAAATAAGACATCTTAGATAAGCCTGATCTTCGTTCAAATAGATTCTATAATTTTATTATACAGGATGATATTACATTAATAACACTTTATTTTCAAATTTCCGAAAATTAACCCTGGGTTTTAGATACAATCCTAACACATACAAGAAAGGTATGTTTGTTTGTTTATATGCACACTCATGTTAAAATATGCTCGAACGGTTTGCTTTAAATTTGAAAATAACTTAATTCTGGGATGAAAATAATATAAATACATGTCTCTATGTCAGTAAAGTCTTAGTAATAATCTTGAATTGAAATTATAACAATTTTAAAATTAGTCTTATAAAGTTCAAAACAAAGAAATAATGAAAACAGCTGACTCAACTGTCAAAAGTGCAGATTACGTGTTCCAGTACAAACATGTGGTTTTTCGCATTCTAGCTAGTTACTAAATTAGTATATAGTACTATAATAAAATAATTGATCAATTTTAAAATCGTACTTTATATTGCTAATATGAATGATTAAATAACTAAAAGTTATGTAAAGGTATAGAATAACAAATCAATTTGTAGAATTGCAATTGCATTTGAAAACAACAGAATTAACTTAATAACAATTATGAAATAATTAGAATCCACGTGTTACAGATTCAACTTATGGTTCTACAAATACGCACCAGAGTGCAGCAAACGTAGGCCTAGATCAAAACAGTCTGAACCGTCTTGAACCAGAAACAAGCCTTTTTATGCACTTGCTGGCATTTTAGCGCACCGTCTACGACTAAATATTACTAAAAAGAATTGTTTAAGTTTACTGAGTAAATGCTTGGCTCCAGATTTGTATCTATACAAAATGAACAAAACATGTTGTTCAATGGGAATACTGCAGTGGAATGTGATGACGTTAATTCACCATTACCTATAGTCAAAGGGTTTTCTATGACACGATGTTTTTGATTTGAAGTTACCTTGAAATCTAAAGACCTCCAAACGAAAAAGTCTCTTATCTTTACCTGACTTAGGTCTTTAACCGAACTTCCAGCACCACCTTTTACCACCTCCAGGTCTTTTACAACCTTTTCCACAAAAAATCTACCCTTTATGCTTTCTTCCCGCCTCATAAAACCGATAAAAATAGCTAGAAACACTAAAAAATGGCTTTTTGTTAGAAACCCAAACGCTATGAGGAGTCATTTAGATCGTTCGAGCAAGTATAACTTCAAAATTCCTGATGATTATGACGATAGCCTATAGTTAGGTTAGCCTTTCGAAAAGTACACTGTCTTGAATATCATAAATTCTTTCGACCATTGGTTGTAGTACGAGATCTAGCTTATCATGCGCCCTAGAATTGCGATTTCCAAAAAATTTTCTAAAGAGACTAATCTAACCTTAAACTATCTATACTCGTGGAGCCATTACTGATAAACAATTAAAATACATCATTATATTTTGCTTTGACTTTTATCATAGGAGTGCCGTACAGGGTGAAATTGTAAAGTAGCATAATATATAGTTGAATGTTGTATATGGCGACGTAGACTACTACTGTAAGGTGGCAGCAGGTTCAGCACCTCTGGTGTTGGAAGGCGGAGTTCATGTTGGAGAGGGACCAGTTCATCTCTGGAAATAACGAACGTCCTTTGAGAGTTTAGCCCGGCTTAGACTATTAACTAAGATCAAATCAAATAATTTATTGCCATTGATCAGTTTGTTTACATGAAATAGGCATTGTCAAAATACATCAGATCTTAAAATAAGTCTAACCTAAATCTAAAAATGGCCATAGCCATAGTAATCCCAACAATGATACCCCTTTTCTAAAATGTAATGAGCACCTTAGTGTCAAAAACTTCCTGAATTGTATAGAAAGGATTATTTAAAAGCCAATTTTTTATGTTTTTTTTTGCAATTATTTAGATTGGATGTATGAGCAGTTATGTGTAGTTTATTAAAAGAATTTATGAAATTTACCTGATGTGATGATCCAGTTTTGGTTAATCTGTGATAGTGTGTCAAGCCGTCCTCTGTATCTGGTAGCATGGTTGTGTATGTTCTGTCTCATGGGAAATGCATGTACGTAGATTAGTTTTAGTGTAGACAAGTATATGATGGATGTAAAGATTGATTACCGGTAAAATTTTCATGTTAATAAAAAGTGGTTTACAATGTGCATTAGGCTCTACTCTACAAAGTGTTAGTATGAAATTTTTTTGCCATAAAAAATGCTGATGATATAGCCTACGTCATAACCACTGCTGGGTGGTGTCATTGATATATACACTAACGTTAACGCGAGGGCATAACGTCTCATAGCATATAGGCGTGTTTGAACTGACTTAGGCCTACTGTAGAACCTTCTTCTGCGGCGTTCATGAGGTATAGAAGTTCATGGGTAAATCAGCTCTTCTCTCTTCTTAACCCTAAAAATGAAACTTTCATAATTAAGGATTCTATTAATATTGCGTGATAATATGTACTAAAACTAACTGAATAATTACAATATCGGCTGCGGCGCCTCCGGCGCGACCTATACTTGGATGATCCTGACTGATTTCAGTATCAAGCTAATGCATTGGGTGAGAAGTCTATTCACGTTAGTATGTATAATCAATGTTTTAGTTTTAATCAGCTGTGTCGTCCTAGCAGTGAGAAGAATAAGCTGTTTAACGTGTAATCAAATGTTACAAAGCGAAAACACCGGATTTAGCAACACTTTTAGTCAACTTGTTATTAACATTAAAGAAATACTCCAACATATGTTGGTAACATCTCATGTTATCGAGAAAATTCACGTGTTAGCAACAAGAATTTCGTTACCCAGCGTGAGTTGATAAAATCCAGTGACATCCTTTGATTTTTTCGAATGTTTATAACTTTTGTCAATAATGTTATCGAGCGCTTTGGATGTTATCAACATTAACCCCTTCCCCTACTCCGCCAAGGTCAGTCTAGAACTGAAAGTTGACAAGTGCGGCTGTGTGAATTCAACAGTGATTTATTTTCGTGAGTTTGTTTCATTTGTGTGCTGTGTGTTTTGTTTGTGCGTGTTTCGACAATGGAGGAGGTTGTGAGTCAGACGGAATGGAGTAAGGAGGCAGTTGTGAAACTCATAGGCCTATACCGTGACTTGAACGTACTATGGGATCCAACAAGCGTCCAATTTAAGGACAGGAATGCGAAAAATAATTGTTGGACTGAAATCCTCTACATTTGACATCCCAGAGGCACCTGAAAGGGAGACTGAGGAAGTAAAATATTGACAACAAAATTTTAGTCAAAGTTAATGTTATCAACATTTGTTACTAACAAAAATGTTGATGACATTTGTTGGTAAATCCGGTGTAAACGCGGCTTAAAATATCCATCAGCAGATTTCGCTTTTCACAACAGATGTCTCTATTAACCAGTTTTAAATTAACATAGCAGCATACCGGAATCGTTCACAGCTGTTTTACTCCGAAACCATAACAGAAAAAATAAAAAAGTAACTGATAAGTTGTAAATGATAAAATAAGGATTTTGTTATATATTTTACAATTTATTTTCGGACATTACTTAAAGGAACCCTTCAGTTTAAACCGAGGCCAATATTAAATAAAGAGATAGTATAATTTCCCTGTAGTATTAGATCATACTGCACATATAATGAATACTGCAGGGGTTAAACGTTCTATTTCGCATAATCTTAGGGAAAACCCCAACCTCACGTAAAAAAGCAATCGATACTTGGAGCAATCGTATCGAAAAGCGAGTAATAGCCATATAACAAAAAATATTTAGTTTATTGTAGATTATTTTAAACCATTCAATACTTCTCAATTATATTCATTACTTGTCATAAACTAAGTAACCCGACCTAACTAGCAAAAGAAAATAATCATTGTTCAGAATTTTGAGGCCAGCACTTGGGTATATGCAGTCATAAGGTTTGATGAGTTTGGTTATATTAGGTTTGGTTAGTTTGGATTAGAAATATTAGCAAGCATTACTTATCAGGTGGTAACTATATGGGAGCTGGGTCGATTACACAACAAATATGGACCATTGACACCTGAGTGGAAGTGAGTTTTTTTTAACACAAAAATGATGAACCAAGTAAGAGACAAGTGAAGTAAATTATATTTTATTGTTAGTGCAATGGGGATTAAAATGTTGGTACAGGATTAAATTTATTGTCAGAAATATTTTATAATATATATATTTGAGGCGATTTGCACTATTTTAGAGCCTGATCTTCAGTTTAAACCTAAGTTTAACCTAAAAGTAAGTTTACATGAATAGTAACTTACGCCTTCGGCTGTTTTGAACGGTTTAAAATAAATTGTATGTAATCTGGTTTACAATTTATTTGTGAAAATGGCGATCTAGTTTAAAATTTTCTCTGTTTCATCAGTAAGGTTGCGCTGTCATTATGCATTAATGTTGTGTTTAAACCTAACGTTTTGTGTCTTGTGTGTAAAGCGCGTGCTCGGTGCGTGAATGTGCATGAAAGTGCGTGTGTAAGTAGGTGGGAACCACATTGTCCTGAAATTGTGCATGTGTGTTGTGTGTAAAGCGCGTGCTCGGTGCGTGAATGTGCATGAAAGTGCGTGTGTAAGTAGGTGGGAACCACATTGTCCTAAAATTGTGCATGTGTGTTGTGTGTAAAGCGCGTGCTCGGTGCGTGAATGTGCATGAAAGTGCGTGTGTAAGTAGGTGGGAACCACATTGTCCTAAAATATTGTGCATGTATGTTGTGTGTAAAGCGCGTGCTCGGTGCGTGAATGTGCATGAAAGTGCGTGTGTAAGTAGGTGGGAACCACATTGTCCTGAAATTGTGCATGTGTGTTGTGTGTAAAGCGCGTGCTCGGTGCGTGAATGTGCATGAAAGTGCGTGTGTAAGTAGGTGGGAACCACATTGTCCTGAAATTGTGCATGTATGTTGTGTGTAAAGCGCGTGCTCGGTGCGTGAATGTGCATGAAGGTGCGTGTGTAAGTAGGTGGGAACCACATTGTCCTGAAATTGTGCATGTATGTTGTGTGTAAAGCGCGTGCTCGGTGCGTGAATGTGCATGAAAGTGCGTGTGTAAGTAGGTGGGAACCACATTGTCCTGAAATTGTGCATGTGTGTTGTGTGTAAAGCGCGTGCTCGGTGCGTGAATGTGCATGAAAGTGCGTGTGTAAGTAGGTGGGAACCACATTGTCCTAAAATTGTGCATGTGTGTTGTGTGTAAAGCGCGTGCTCGGTGCGTGAATGTGCATGAAAGTGCGTGTGTAAGTAGGTGGGAACCACATTGTCCTAAAATATTGTGCATGTATGTTGTGTGTAAAGCGCGTGCTCGGTGCGTGAATGTGCATGAAAGTGCGTGTGTAAGTAGGTGGGAACCACATTGTCCTGAAATTGTGCATGTGTGTTGTGTGTAAAGCGCGTGCTCGGTGCGTGAATGTGCATGAAAGTGCGTGTGTAAGTAGGTGGGAACCACATTGTCCTGAAATCGTGCATGTATGTTGTGTGTAAAGCGCGTGCTCGGTGCGTGAATGTGCATGAAAGTGCGTGTGTAAGTAGGTGGGGAACCACATTGTCCTGAAATTGTGCATGTATGTTGTGTGTAAAGCGCGTGCTCGGTGCGTGAATGTGCATGAAAGTGCGTGTGTAAGTAGGTGGGGAACCACATTGTCCTGAAATTGTGCATGTATGTTGTGTGTAAAGCGCGTGCTCGGTGCGTGTGTGTGAGTGCGTGTGCGTGTGCGTGTGCGTGTGCGTGTGCGTGTGCGAGTGCGAGTAGGTGATGCGAGTAGGGAGCCCCATTGTCCCACATTGTGCACACGTCGTGCATGTATTTGCCGCGTCAAGAAATTAATAAGTAAAAAACAGTTTGAATAGTTGTGTTCGGCTGATTGTACGCTTGGCGTGTTACAGTTGTTCAATGTTTGTTTGTTGCAGCGAACGCATCGACATCACGCATGTTACGCTCTTCACCTCCGTCGACGCATCTATACGCATCACGGACCACATTCACTTCTTCTTGTGTTTATTCTGCTTTTCAAAGTTTGGATGCCAGATTTGCCTTTGTCGTGTAAAATTAACACATTTATTTAAAATGAAACATAACGATGTAATTGAATTTGTGATACTAGGCCTATGTATTTGGTATCAATGAAATGATTGTATATCTTGTTTCAGTTGGTTACTTATAAAAAAAGAAATGATATTTTAGAAATAAGTATATTTCGGCTTAGTGTCTAAAATGGCTTTAGACACTAAGCCGAAATATACTTATTTCTAAAATTTTCTTTCTTTCTTTTTTATGAGTAACCAACTAAAATAAGATATGATTGAAACCATCACGACAAATACTTACAGCAAAGAATGAAATGAATTTATTATTCTTAATTATAATTTTAATATGAAATTGCTTCTTGATGCAGTTCAATTTGTTATTCAAGAACTTTTTTTAATTCATTAATTATTGTTATGCTATTATTACAAACTCTCACAATTTTTGTATTATAGGCTATTATTGGTCAAACAATTATTATTTTCTTGTAAACATTTTAAAATACTTTTAAACCTTTTAATGTTTTACTGTTTTAAGAGTTTCTTCTTCTTATTATTATATACATAACATATTAATTTCTTTCTAACTCAACATACTTTCAAACGGAAGAAGCATTATTATAACTTATGAAAGAATTATAATTGCCTAGTAATACATTTTCCGTATGTTTTAAATGTCAGTAGAATTCCCAACTAGGTTTTTCATATATCTGTTCAGCAGAAAGAAGCACAATAGGAGATTACTACCGTATATCAAAATTTCCCTCGGGTCAATCTAAATTGGTTCTAATTGCAAAGTCTATTTAGCTTGAATAGATCTTACTTCCATAACTATGTATTTGTTTCCTCGAAGCCGAAGTGATACTTTTACAATTTTGAAATTACTGAACACGAGGTTTTAAATAATTTCCAAACCAAACTTGAACAAACGAATGATTATGTTCTTTGCATACTAAACAGTCTTTTATATGCTCGTTCATGAGGTGTAAACATATGCAGTACCATAGCTGAAAATAGCTGTTTCATATTTATAAATTTAAACTAGACTCATTAATTTTCTTTAAAGGACTTATGATTTGAAACAAAAGAATAGTCTTCGAAAAAATTTCCTATTTTCTACAAATCTTTATGGAAATTTTGTAATATAATATGTTATTAATAATTCAACTATCCACCCTGAGAGATTTCAATTGATTTGGCTATTAATTATAAGATGCACGAAAATAGTCCGATGTAAATTTTAACAGCTGCGTCCCCCCTCACCCCCTCTCGCCCTGCAATGTTGTCATTTTGGTTATGTTCACCATGTGTAATACAGAATAAAATTGTGTTTCAGAATAAATTTGGCAACAATGTATCGACTCTCATCGGACTATTTTCGTGAATCCTACTGTAGTTATAATTGTGTTCTAATTTGTTTCCCCTTAAATTTTCTGAATCTCCCGTTTTTGGTTATGTTCAGCAATGTCTTCGTTCGAATTTTGAGTCAGTTAAAAATATTATTAGTCAAATAAATGTCGTCATGGGTTTCGAGTTCGCGAACCAGCGTTATGGGGTTATGGGAACGGGGTTTTATGGGGTTTAAAAAGGGTCAAAATGTGTTTTTTGTATTGTTTTGACCTAAACTTTAAAAAATCCAACATTTTAAACTCAAATTAATCAAAAGAGGTTATTAAACAAACAATTAATTTAGTATTTTTAATTTTTAACTAGGCTTAACAGGTTACTGAGAAAATCCTAAAATAGATTTTCCATGTTATTCTTATGGGGGATAAAAAACCTGTATCTTACATAATTATTGAAAAAAAAAACTTGATCAAATTTGGCATGTAAATTCACTAGGTAGGGTTTAACTTATATATACTTACAGCACCCATATGGCAGCAAATCTATCTACTCACCCCCATGGGGTTTATGGAAGAAATTAAAAATACCATGATGCAATTGCAATTTAGTATTTACATGCACTGGGAATGATTTTTTTCTATCTACTTACAATACCCCCATGGCAGTAAACCTACATCCTTGTTCCCATGGTGCTAATGGGGGAAGTTAAAGAACCGAATCCTCTTGGAAATTCGCTGAGTACGCTGGTTTGCTGCGACGGGGAGTATTTAGAAGTTATTAAAATGAATAATAAAGTTGTGCAAGTGTTTTACCGCCACGATCTCTGACGTTGAACTCCTGTGCATTTTTGACCCTGTACGACATGGATGATCCCGCCCTCCCCCGCCCATATTGTTGCCACGGAGTATAACAATAAACCATGGAACACCGTGCTCCATCACACACTCCATGCTACATTCTAGCCACAGTTTCTGCGCTGGAACGATCCCGCGTCCCCTTTGTTCCTTTGGGGCAGTAAACTGATTTTTTACATTATGCGCGTAGTTCAATGCCAAGCCGCCTGCGCTTACTTATTATGCGCTTACTTAAAAAAATCGCAAAACCAGTTTTATGTTCTCTTTCTTTTTAAGATGCTTCAACTTCAGTAGATTTAATTAAATTTTTAGAGTTCGTTTGAAAATTTTTGTTCTAAACTATCTGCATATGGTTATCGGAGTGATATCAGTAGTGGGAATTTGTACATAGTGAGAGATGACAGTCCGCTCTATGAAATTTGTTGTACTTGTACAATAATTGTGGAACCTCCAGGCGGTTTTTCAATCTATTTTTTGCAAAAGGAATATTTAAACCCCTTCAAATTTTCTTTTGCCTCAAACTCTAAATATTTTTACCAAACTTGTATGATTCACACTGTTTAGTGTATTGGAAAAAATGGCACCAAATTTATGAGAAAATTTGGTGTCAAAATGTATCAGTCGGCAACAACTTACATGGACTAAACTAAGTAATTGACCCAGGGTAAAAGGAGTTTATTTTAGCGTCATAACAGTTCTAATAAGGTACAGAATCTCTAAAAAGGGATTAATCTATTAATTGTGCACTTTTTAGCGAATTTCCCTTTGGGAATATTTTACAATATTAAAATAAATATGACCCGATCCCAAAATTTTAGTTCTTGGCCAAGTAGAGCTTATAGAAAAATAATCTAAGCATTGTGGCTTTGCAGTTTTCCTCGTGGTAGGGTGGAATGTTACGTTAGATCATGCTCTCTTTAGCATTAAGCCATCAATTCCAGGTTTAGGCATATGACTAATTTCAAAGTATTGTAATATCTGAGAGCGAATGCTTAAATGTCATTTTCACCTCAGGGGCCCAATTTTTCAATCGGGTGATTTAGTGAGTTGGTGAGTTGGTTTATTCGCCAAAATTTTTACCCACCCTCATAGGTATATGAGAATGAATGCAATTTTTAAGGCCTTTTAAAATTTGCGCATCAAGTCATTAAGATTTTCATCATTATTTCAATTGATATTTTAATTCGCCAATGTCGATATATGTATAAAAATGTATTTTTTGCAGAAAATCTCACTAACTCACTCGTTTTCACTCACCTAACAAATCGGAGGTGAGTGGTTTTGGTGAGATAATCTCACGTGAGGTCAAAAATTCTTCTTCATCTCGATTTCAACAGGAAATAATTCAACAGGACAATAGCAACTTTCATTCGTTTCAAATCGTATAGGTTATGTTAAATTTAGTTAATTGGGCTAAAATGTATGTTGATACTTAAAATTGAGTAATAAAACCTTTAAAATAAAATAAGGTTGGAATTATGTTCTATATGGTATAACAATGCAAGTCATATAGAATCTATAAATTAATAAAACTGGCATTATTAAATGTTGTTATTGTTTTGAAGGTTGAAACCGGATGCTAACACAAACTTCAATTTCACCATCTCGAGCCAAGACGGTAAGGAGCAAACTGGTGAGATGTTTAAAACTCACTTTATTGAAAAATTATGCCCCTGGTTTGGTAGCGTAGTCGGCTATGTTAACCATACGGTTTTTAGGCAAAACATGGCGTTCTCCTGTTTCGGTCGCCGTTTATCAACTGATTTTCTTTAAACTTAGAAATCGTTTGGTTGAAAAGTTATATTAGGTCCCTCATACCTTAAAAGTTTAAAAATCTGAAAATATTACTCTTATAGTGACGTCACAAAATTACTAAATTTTCCTTATTTATAATATTTTTTTCCTAATAATACCATTTATTTTTACTGATACATCGGGTATGAGAGACCCAGATCTTAATCTACAGGAAAACATATTTTTTCCAATAAATAACAAAAAATACGGCCCGAAACAGGGAAACGCGGAGGCATGTTTTCCGTGTTTTACAAGGGTGGAGATGACTCTTAAGGAGAATATTTCCCTGTAGTAAACTGAGAAATATTCAATGATTAGAAAATATAAATTAAACAGTATTTGTTTTTTGACAACTAAAATATCTCATCAGTGGATTTCCTCCATATATTTCGCTTTCAATTAGGCAGTAAATAATGAAAATACTCGTCTGCCGATGACGTAGGAACGTTTTTAAAAGTGATATTGATTTTATTTAAGAGGAAACAGAACTATTAACTTGCTGCTTAAACCCCTCTGATATAATAACACATATTTATTGAGTTAAACAATTGATATTTTAAAGTGTAGGCTAAAGTAAAACGTCAAATTGATCTTTGCATTACCATGAGGTCCATGATACTCCAAGCCACATGTCACTTCAGGAAAACAAAACAAATATGTTTGATGAATTTGAATCCTTGCTTTGATAATACTTTTAATTTTTTACAAATAAGATATTTTCTGTTTTTACGTTTGGGTACGCGTCAGATTGTCACCCCGTCAGATTGGCACCACGACAGTTTGGCACCGATCCTAGAGGTGACAATCAGTCGCGTGCGCTGCCCGACAGATTGTCACCCCGAGAAGGGCCGGTGCCAATCTGTCGTGGGGACAACCTGACGCCTACCGCTATCGGTGACAATCTGACGGCGCGCTACCCGACAGGTTGGAACCTCGAGAAAGGCGCGGTGCCAATCTGTCGTGGTGACAACCTGACGCCGGCCGCTTGGGGTGACAATCTGTCGTGACAGTACCCGACAGAATGGCACCACTATGCCCTCCTCAATATGCCCTCCTCGTTTTACTTATAATATAATATTTATAATTTACTAAGACCTAATCTGATGTAAACAAATCAAAAGGAAAAAAATTGTATTAAATAGTACTAACTATTATGATTTGTAACTATAGCATATACCTAATGACTGATAAAAACATTATAAAATAGTGTTATTATTTGCATTAAATCGAATTATAAATTTGTTTATAGAAAGGCAAAAACAAATAATTCATGTTTCGTTATATCTAAATTATTATAAATTATTTTTAGAACTGTTATGGAAATTTTTGCCCCATAAAAAATCAATATATACTACTGATTAGAGTAAAATATTCCTAAGCAAAATCTAATTTTCAGCAAAACGTCATCGAGCGGGGCACACGAAAACTTAACGGGCCTGCTTACAATTTTGGTCACGTGACCAGATGCGGTGAAATTTCAATTATTTGGAAGCATTGCAATAGCCTAACTTAGTATCAGTTTTACGATTTTAGATTCCTTGGTTTTACGTGTAGTTTTAAATACAAGTAAATGAAGTCATAAGCATAGACTACCATTCTAATCCTCATTAAATTACAAATTGAATTATACTAATGACCCTCTGATTTCGAAACTTAAAACTTACTTTTTAGTTAAAAGAAAAACTAGATTTTTCTACCACTGTAGGATACATTGACCTTTTTAGTAAACGGTTTTCTTCCAATGCTTACATTATATTGTAATAAAAAAGTATTAGAATATTTTTAACTTTAGAGAAATGGTATAATTTTGTTCCTTATTTGATCTAGATTAGAATATCTTGTCGAATAACCTATGATCTAAAAGGCAGGAGATAAGTGAAGGATGTCACATTTCAATAATTTTATCGTATTCAAACTTGTGCTGAAAATCGGCAGCAAGTTGTCACTTGACTTTGGTGGTGGGGAGAAGTATCTATGCAGGCCAGTCAGTTTTCGTAGGCCCCGCTCGAGCCTCCGAATGGGACGGTGGAACTCGCATATAACTCATTGAAGATACCTTATAAGATCCCAAAATGGATATAATTTAAAAAAGTTACGCAATATACCTTATGGCTTGAAAACGCAAAACTTTAAGAGTCGCAAAAATTAATTTAAAACTGGCAATAAATGCAGTTTATATATTTCTTTTTGTATAACTTACTACTTTCACTAAATCTTAACCTGGATTCCAATAAATAAGCTGTGTAAACCGCTTATTTGTCCGTTCGTCAAAAACAATTTCACCAGGATGGCAACAATTTCATTAGAACGCTCCTCCCAGAACCATTGGAATACCGTTTTCATCATTTACAAATTTCAGAATACTGTCCGAACCTTTAAAGAAACCTCATGTATCACATTTCATGATATAATGATGTTCTTATAGTTTTATAAGAAAAACTATAGTTTTATAAGAAAAACTACATAATCATACCATGAAAATGTGATACATGAGGTTTCTTTAAAGGTTCGGACGGTATTCTGAAATTTGTAAATTATGAAAACGGTATTCCAATGGTTCTTTCTGGGAGGAGCGTTCTATTAGTTCATTGTTACGCGCATTCGTCGAATAACCGATAGGAATGACCACACTTGAAATCTACCTGATGGAAGCGGTTAGGTGGCTGCAGAACCAATGCATGGATACTTTTGTAAATAATATAAATGTTTTATAATATTTTCAACAATGTATAGTGTAAAATGAAATTAGTAGTTTTCATCACTAGGAGCAAAAGTGGGTCTTTTTGGTACGCAATCGTGTTTTAAAAACGAGGCGCAGCCGAGTTTTTAAAAACGATTAAGCATCAAAAAGACACTTTTGCTCCGAGTGATGAACAAAGTTTTTTATCATAATGCGAAATTATAGGCCTACTTTTGATCATTAAAAATATATTAACTATAAAGTTGTATTTTCGAGGTTATATCTACAAAGTTAGTAATATCCAGTGTTTACATTTATGTTATTTACCAATAACTGCTCTTTATAACAGTTGAATTTCAAAATTCTGTTCCTCAACATTAAGGCCCGGTTCACACGAGCGTCAAAATACACTGCGTGCACGCTGCGTCGACGCGGCGTCCCCGGTGCACACGAGCGTTTACGTGTGTACTGCTCCATTTGAATGCATGTACTGCTCAAACGCCGCTGCATAATAAAGCTGCGTCAACGCAAACGCAAAACGCTCGTGTGCACCGGGCCTAATAAATGAATAATAATATACATAGCAAACAGCTGACTTTTCAGTACTAGGACCTAAAAATTTCTCCAGATGATTTTTCAGTTATAGGACCAAAAAGAATCGGTTTTGGTACAGTTGAGAGAACAAAAAACAGGCTGATTTCGTGCAGAATGATAAAAATATATTTTTTATACAAATTGTAAGTTTGAATCATAACCGTTTCCATTCTAGCACAACACACCCAAATTACTTTATAGGCATTAAAGTATGTGTTTATATTAGACGGTTTATTCGTCGGTGACTACCTACTCCGGTAACATTTAAGTAGTAAATCGGAATAGTAAATCGGCCAAGCAAACGTCACCTTGAGAAAAATCAAATATCGAACGGAAATCATCGTCCCATCAAACAATCTATAAAAAAATATTTTAAGTAATCTCGTTTATTATTACCATTAAACTTATATTATGTTATTTATTGATGAAAGTGGGGTGCGTAAGTAGGTATGTTGATATGGGAATGTTGAAACATAATATTACTCAAGCATCTACGAGTAAAATTAATTTAATAGTTGTTTTATGCAATTATTGTATTATGAGAGCGTAACTTTAGAGCACGAGTGAAGGGAGTGTTCTAAATATTTCACGCTAATCAATAGATTCTAGGGGCCATGGATAAATAGGATGGACACAAAAATGGCCAGGATCCGTTCGTAGTTTCATCCCTTGCACTTAAAATACAATTTTCATTGTATAGGATTGTAAATTAATTATATTAAATTAGGCTAAAACAATCAATCTAACATTGGAGTATGTACAATGTATACATAAAGTGTTCAGTTACATTTTTATTTTCATTACGATTTCATATTATTTGGGATGAGATTTGACAGGGTGAAAACAATTCAGAAATATAGCTTATGAAACAACAGTCAACTCCAGAGGGGAGGAGCCCGACCGACCGGCCACGGCCACATTCCTGGGTTCCCCGGGGGATGAGCGCTAGTTCCTAGAACTGGCGAGTTTGTAGTTTTGAAGGCCCCGATTTTCTACCGATTAGGGAACTGGCGAATTTGAATCTTCATCGACCCTCTAACCACTGGCGAATTTGTATCTGGCCAGGATCGCAGTTTCCGTTGTGGGATTAGCGAACCCTTTTAAGGAATAAAATTTGGATCGCCGTTTCGGCGCGCCGTTCTAAACAAGGGGATCCTTCTTAAATTTGACAACTTTCAATGAAATATTTTTAAACGTGGAAAATACAACACTAGCTACACAGAATTCGCGGCAAGCAGGATGTTCGGATTATTTATTTATGGAATTTTGTAGATTTCCAAACATAACTGTACAATGCCTATGAACTTTCCTTTGACGCTAAGTTTATGCAGAAAAAACCTTACAATTTGACTTAGATGGTTTTATTTATAAGTAAAGTCCTAACGATTAAGAAATAAACCAAATTTATTCAACAGTAAAATACAACATATTACAAAGTACTTATACCTAAATAGTCCTACATAAGTCACAATGCGTATAGGCCTAGTACTAGTATTTCTACTCTTCATTTCGCGACAGAAGTTTAAAAATAAAATATTTAACTTCCAATACCTACTGTAATAATATTAGAGCGAGCTCATTCGATTCAATAATTTTGTACATTGCAACTCCACCTTCCTGCAATAAATGTAAGTATGTATAAACCGGTAGTACATAAAGTATGCTGTTTGCAGTAAAATAAATACTGTAATATAGTTTTAAATACTGCATTATGTTGTACACTTTTTGAAACATAGGTAAAACTAAATAAATAAAACTATCGGTCAGTCTATTATGACCATAAAAACAATATGGTAACTTTCAAATACAATGAAACGATTTTTGTAAAGGAAAATAACCCTGTATGAATATCTGATATTTATTTTTATTCCTATGAAATGTTAGCTAAAAATAGGCCTATTCATGTGATGAATGTCCATTTTTAAATTTAAATCCATTTTTTAACTGTATATAATGTAATTATTATGAAAAGTTATTCATATGAATTCATTTAGTTCAGAATGCACAGTCGAATTTTAATAAAGCAAAAGAACAATAGCATATTTTAAATTTTGTTTTAAGATAAATATTTAAAAAATATAAATTTTTTATTAAAAATTCTAAAAAGAGCCTATTTAAAAAAAAAAATGTGTGAATTAATATAAAACTAAATAAAACACTTATTGCATAAATACTGCAGACAATTAATCCTTACACAAAAAACATATAATAAATGGGAAGAAAATGTTTTTGTAGTCCTTAGTTATAATGTAGGAGTAAGGAAAATTGGAAAATTAAATGGTAACATATAAGATTATTTTGGAAAAAATCAATAAAAATTAAGTAGGCTATGTACTAGTAATAAATTGGAATATTATTGTCTTTATAAGAGTAGGCTTACAAATCAAATAAATTTAAATAATAGACTATGAAAAATTATGAATGTTGTTCATTTGTTTTTATAAATTTGTAATGCTGTCAACACCTGCATTACGAGGTTGTAACAGAATTGCAAGGAGCGCGAAGGAAGTAAGACAGAGTGCATGTAAACAATATGTGATGCACTCCATGCGATCATCATACACTACCAACCTAAGCTACATACATCTACATTTTCTTCCTCTTCAAAATGACAATTCATTTGACTAGTAATAACGATGTACACTACATCAAATAACAATTTCAGCAAACGGTCGTCTGCCAGCCGTTCGATATTTGTTAAGAGTTAGAAAATACGTATATTGTACATTCAAACCTATGAGACCTTACGACGTATAAATTGATACTAGTTAGGTGGTGATTAGGTAGTTAGGTAGTGATACTTTTGACAAGCCATAGGTGCTAAATACAAATTTATACGATACAAATTACTACCTGAGCTAGGTAAGTTCAAAAAGTAATGTTTTGATGTTTCAAACGTGGTGGCTACTTGGATTGACGTCGCAAAAATCTACAAATATTCTATGAGTTATTAGTTACTGTAACACAACTACTAATCGGTTATCTCTTATTATAATAAGAAATTTCAGAATATTACCTTTCATATGACCACAGAAAAAGGAAACGATATCGTTTCATTTTTTTGTGATATGACATAGTAAATAATGTAACCACTTTCAAGTTGTTTTTCGCCGGTGTTTTACTAGTACAAAATGTTTGGACGTAGATGACCGTTTCGTGGACGTGGCACTATAGACGGCCGTCTCCCACTGCTCTACTTAAATCTTGTCTATTTACTTTATTTCATTTTTTGCGTGGGGCCTTTGTAAGCGGGGGCCCGTTGCGGTCGCACCGCTCGCACCGCCCTAAGGCCGGCTCTGAGGATCGGTGCCAATCTGACGTGGTGACAATTTGACGCCGGCCGCTTGGGGTGACAATCTGTCGTGACAGCACCCGACAGGTTGGAACCTCGAGAAAGGATCGGATCCAATCTGTCGTGGTGACAATTTGACGCCGGCCGCTTGGGGTGACAATCTGTCGTGACAGCACCCGACAGGTTGGAACCTCGAGAAAGGATCGGATCCAATCTGTCGTGGTGACAACCTGACGGGGAGTGTTATTTCAGGGGATCGGATCCAATCTGACGCCTAGTGCTAAAACACCGTGGTGCCAATCTGTCGTGGTGCCAACCTGACGGCGACCCTTACGTTTTAGACAATTGACAGCATCTGTTGGCGCAGGACCAGAGTACTAAATGCTTACGGCTTGCATCAACATACTTCACTTTTCTTAGAATTTAATTTCAAAATTACAATTTCAAATTATTATTATTATTATCAGCTAGCAAAATCATTTGCCAAGTCTTATGATAAACGTAAGTAATTTGACTTTTATGATTTGAAAACTAATCGCACCTCCAAGTGTAAGAATTAAAACCCCAGTATCTGTAGCTGTAAACTGTAGCTTGGTGATTATGTTTTTATTGGTTTGAGAAAGTAAATGTCACATATAACATAATAAATTAAATAGGCCTACATAAAGTCTTTCAAATGGCGCTGAATGAGCGGAATGCACTTTTATGGAGAAAATTCGCCTTCCTCCACTGAAGGCAACCCGCACCACTTGGCTGCATCGCGGGCAGGCTACCTTCGTCGAGCGGCTCCTGGAAAGTCTTCCAGCCGGAACATTCCCGAGAAACACCAGGAACAACTTCAGAAATAAATAATAATTATTATATATTTATATTTAATTTGTTACTAAATTTATGTTTGTTATAAAGAATTATTTTTAGACCCGGAAGTAGCAATGACTATTTTTCATGTAAGAACTAATATTCTAACTAATTAACTGTAAGGTTAATTTTGTAAGAGCCTTCGTGACATCGCTGATTTTCAGAAAATGTTGGATGTTTGATTTTAATTTACAGTTTTTAATGTCTATCTGAGGATTGATTTAAAAAAAAAATGATCTAAAAAATTGTCTAAAAAATTGATTTTTATTTTAAATTTAGTCACTCAATATTGATCGTTCATTAAAAAAAATTAATAGTTAGTTAGTGATTAATCTACATGAGCATAATTTCAGCGTTTTGATTGAGGTGGTAAGATTGTCTACGGCTTTATGAAAATAACTCCCCCCTCCCCTCCCCCCAATGTGCTCTAGAACATGTAATATTTAGAATCCCTTAGGTTAAACAAACGTTTAATTTGAACCCATCCAAAATTTTATCTTCAATACCATGTTGAAAAGAAACTCTTTAAACTTGATGGAGCTTGTATATACTATTTTATTTATTCGTAGTTTGTGATTTATTTATATTATTATAGCTCTATAAGAAGTAGGCCAATGCGACAGTAAAATGTAATGTGCAGTTGTAAACATGTTGAATTCAACATTCAACTTAGATACTACACCGTTTAAAGTCAATAAATATGAACTAAATAGACTCAAATACAGTGGCCAGAGTAATTTTTCAACTATTGAAAAGATTTGTATTTAATTGGATCAAAAAGTTATTAAACCTCAGGTTTAAAAAGTGCTTAAACTGAAGTAAGACAGTAAGTTGAGAAAGCATTCGTTATGTTCACAGTGAAGTTAATAAAATTATTTGAGTTGAAGTTAAAGAGCTCTTAAAACACCGACAACGCTTAGACTTTCAAAGCTACGTTTTAATTAGATGTTTGATTAACTTCGTCAGGTTGTTATTGTTGATGTTGTCTTTGTTGTATGCTGCTGTTTCGCAATCTTAATTTGTTTTTATTTATGGCTTCGGAGAAAAACGGTTTGTCTTTTCTGATCGTCGTTTTAAATCTCAATATGTTCTGTTCATTCTGTTAAATCAACAACATTTCAAACATTAATTGCGGAAGTTGAACTTACAGGCTGAACAACAATACAAAAATTGAAAAAGTAATCTGATAGTGTAAACGTTAATAATCTTATATTCATATTATCCATTGTTATATTTGAAAAGTATTGTTTTAAAAATACTTGTTAGATATTAAAAAGAATGTTTTGCTGGATGCACAGTTTATTTACTATTTATAATAATAAATTGATTTTCTCAACTTTGTTTATGTCTAGTCATAAGTAGCCACTTTGATGATAAAAAAATTGATGGTCGAATTAAAACCTCCTATAATTTACCATTACTTTCAAAAATTTTGTAATCTATGAACCTATCCAGAAGTATGAGCCAAATTGCCTACCCCTCTGTCCTGTATTTTTCTGTCTTCCTTTCGTCAGACTTTGGCCGTCGGTGGTATACAGTATTTAATTTATACCATCTATTTAGGCTTCACTAATCTTATATGACCCTTCAGGACTCGTCAAATTAAAAAAAAAAAAAAAAAAAAAAAAAAAAAAAAAACACTGATGATCGGCCGGAAGTTAACAGCCAATAGTTATCACACACATATATAGGAAGAGTTAGGCTGGTAACTTCGGGACGATAATCAGTGCCTATGTATTTTTTTTTGTATGCGGTTTTAGTTATTTTTGTGCTAAAATTTTACGGGTCCCGAAGGATTACATAAGGTGAGTGAAGTCTAAATAAACAATTTAAATTGAAGCAACCTCACCTATAATCATGTCATTCAGATAGAGAATACATTATTTAGTAATAAATAGCTCCAAATAAAGAGTTATTTTCACCTTCAAGTGTATAACATTTTCAATCACTTTATGAGCACAATATTGAGAAGTAATTTAGCATGTGGAGTAAAAGTAGATCGTGAATTTGGCATCCATCCCTAATAAATATAGCATTTCCCTTGATACTGGACTGTAATTGTTTCAATAACAATTTACGCACTTTTGCGAATTGAAAAACATTGATCACAAGGTAAGCTACACTGTGTTTGACCAAGCAAACAACTACTCTTCGAGCTTTCCCTTCTCAAGATCTTTTCATTCACAAGGAGTTCAAGGACTGTGTTCCCTGAAATGAATCCTTCTCGGATTGTTCCTTTACCAAGCGAACAATATGAGCGAATCAGACAACTCAATGTGTAAAGATTCTCACGCCTTCACACAGCTTTCATATATACAAGTTCTAATAAACCTAATATAAGAGGGAATTTTAAATGCAAGAATTTTACACGTGAGAGCATCGTAAACATGTACGGTATAGCCTATATTTCGTTTTGGCAAAAAAGGAAAAACTATAGAGGTTCATTTTATGTCAAAGAATCAACCTTTTGCTAGTTGAAATTAAATTAATTAAGAACGGGTGTTGACCCGTCAATGTAGCCTACCTAGGCTACAAATAATGTGTGAACAATTTGATTTTGAATATCTTAAAAGTTTTGATTATCAGCTACTTTTTGTTCTTGAATATTGAATATATTAATTAGTTTCAATATTAATGAGAATCAAAATCAAATTGTTCACTCATTGCGAATTTCAATTCACAAATAATTTATAGGATTTTACGTCATGTGCATGGATGGAGTACGTAAATAGGCCTATAAGTTCATTCATACTTACTTCCTACATACTATTGTTCAAGTTATGCAATAAGCGAGATAAATGGTTTGATTTATTTACCAAAAGAATAACTTGGGGATTTTCCCTTAACCGGTTAGCTAGGGCCTACATTAAAAACCCTAAAATCCAAATTCTTTGTATTTTAGATCTCTTACATGCTTTTTAGCTACAACTGTTTAATTTTGAAAATTGAGGTATAAAAATGTTATAAAAACCCGATTAGCCCCCTTAGAAACTCACTAAAACCCCGTTACCATCATCAGGCCATGTTTGCTCCCGAACTCATGAAAATAGACCTAGACCTCTTTCTAAATTTCATCACAATCGGGGGTTCCTTTCAAAACGTTTCAGCAACATATACACAGTATAGATGTGTCTATGCCAAATGTCCCAGACCATCTGTACACCCCTTTTAAAATATACAATATTGATTATTCACAAAAAAAAAAAAAAAAAAAAAATGTGCCATCATAGGTAAACAGGTTGCGCTCTATCCATTAATGATAATTTCAATGTACAGGGTGTACCAGAAATAACCTACCCCGACCGGAAGTCATTAATTTTAAATACCAACCCCTACTTTTTATTATATTTTTGGATTCTATACATAATTTTAAGACTACTTTACAATTTAATGTGTATCCCTAATCGTAACGGTTTGGGAGATAATGGCGGTAGAAGTTACATTTTTTCCCATAAGAATAACATGGAGCAAATTGTCATATCCATTAACACTGAAACTTTTACCTTTAATATAACTGTCCAAGCATAAAAATAGCTTATAACCTCATTTTAGATAATATTTCATAAAAAAATTACCAATTTTCCCGTAATTAATTTTATTTTTCTACACATTTTAAATAACTAGTATACGTGTTGCTCGAAATCGAGCAGTTTATTTAAAACAGTACAAATTTATTTTTAGCTCTAAATAAATTACATCCGACCAATCCAATGTGGTGAATATCTGTAATCACCAAAAACTACACTTATTACAGCTGATTATTAACAGATGTTTAAAATGCTTTATTCAATCCCAATGTTATTTAAATGGGAAATTTTGAGATTTCAATGGTGGATAGCGCCTTTATTTTCAGTCCGATTTCCATCAGTTTTTGGCGGAAACAACTACAGACCAAGCCCTATCCAATGACACCAAAAACTTGAATATCGGTTAAAAATTGTAGGAGGAGTTCTCAAGGCAAAAATACCCTTAGCCTATTAAATAAGTATAGATTTTTACCATAATATTGACAAATTCATGGAAAAATTTAATAATTTATGATAAAACAAATAATTTATGATGCTAAAGTGTTTTAAAGAAGAAGCTAACATTTTATGCTAGGCGTTTTTAGTTTAACGGGAAATTTACGAAGATAATGCATGTGAAATTTCGCCCCATGTTATTCTTATGGTAAAAATCAAACTTCGGCCTCCATGATCTCCCACACTGTTAGGATTAGGCATACACATTAAATTGTAAAGTAGTCTTAAAATTATGTCTAGAATAAAAAAAATATCATGAAAAGTGGGGGTTCGTATCTAAAATTAATGACTTACGGTCTGGGTAGGTTATTTCTGGAACACTCTGTACATTGAAATTATCATCAATGGATAGAGCGCAACCGGTTTACCTATAATGGCGCATTTTGTTTTTGCGAATAATTAATTTTGTAGATTTTAAAAGGGGTTTACGGGCGGTGCACCGAAACTGCGATCCTAGTTTTAATCCTCAAAAGGGTTCGCTAATCCCACAACCGAAACTGCGATCCTGGCACAGCGGCCCATCAGCAGGTAGCGGATGGTCCAGCGGGGATTCTAGCGTCCGGTGTAGGCTAGTGGCTCTGGAATCTTTCGCCGTCCGACGTGTCGCTCAAGTAGCTTTTTAACTAATGCCAATGAACTGGGACTTCCAAGTTGTACTAAACTCGCGCATACCACCCCCTTAAGAGTCATCTTCACCCCTGGGCCAGTAGTCCATTGTTGAGCAGTCGGCAATGTTAACTATACGGGTTTTAATGCAAAACATGGTATTTGATTCCCCTGTTTCGGACGCCGTTTTTCAACAGATTTTCTTTAAACTTGGTAAGTGTTTAGTTAAATAGTTATATTAGGTCCCTCATACCTCGAAATTTTGAAAATTTAACAAATATTACTAAGGAAAAGTGAGTTACTTTGCGACGTCACAGAGAGTAATAGGGCCTATTTGTTAAATTTTGCTGCGCAACCGGCCCAGGGGTGAAGATGACTCTTAACCTGGACCAATAAACGAAGACTTTCAGTGTGTACATTTCTTCTTTATTTTCCCCCACAAATATATCAGTCATTCTCAGTTTGAGAGCAAGAGCAGCAGTATCGTCTTACGTACAGTATCGTCAGTATCGTCCCGGGGGCGGCCTCCGTGCCAGGATCGCAGTTTCGGCGTCTGCCTGGGGTCGCCCTTGGGGTAAGGATCGCAGTTTCGGCGACTACCTGGATTTTGGATCGCAGTTTCGGTGCGCCCTTTACGGGTGGTCTGGGACACCCGGTAGATATAATTAACATAAGCTTCTGTTCATATTCAAGTAGTAGGAAAGTAGGTCTCCTGGCTCAGTTCAATGACTTCAAGTGTTATCAGTACAGGAAATTACGTCAGCAAACCGACAAGATTAGACCAAACCTCTCATGACGTCATTCAAATGACGCAATTGAAAATGAAGATGGAAGACGTCACCAATGATGGCATAACGTTACAGCAAAATGTAATTTCTTTGGGGATTTTGCAGTTTTTCAACTTAAGTCCGATATTTCGAAGTTTAGCGTGGGGAGTTTATTTTATTTCAGCTTCAACAGTATTCGATTATTATTTGATCTCACTAAAGCCTTTGACTGCATTCCTTTAGACATTTTGTTGAAGAAATTAGAATTTTATGGATTAAAGCATGACACAATTAACATTTTAAAATCTTATTTGAGTAATAGATTACAATATGTTAGTATTAAGGGTAACACCTCATCACAGTCACTTATCAAAGCAGGGGTTCCGCAGGGCTCAGTTCTTAACCCTTTCCTATTCATAGTTGCAATCAATGATCTTCCCCGTAACATACCTGCTGAAACTGTGATATATGCCGATGATACAATAATTTTTGCTTCTCATAAAGACCCTGATGTACTTTCACAAGACATTCAGAACGCTGAAACACATGTGTTAAAATGGTTTTCCGCCAACAAGCTCATCTGCAATGAAGCTAAGACCCAAAATATAATTTTTTGTCTTGCATGTAAACAACCAGAGCAATGTGTAAAGCTTCTAGGTTTTCATCTTGACAATAAACTCAATTGGAAATCTCACATTGACCAACTCAGTAAAAGGCTTTCTAGGGTAATATCCCTTTTTTGAAAATTAAAACCACTTGTAAGTCCTGAATACTTAAGGTTAGCCTACTTCGGTTTGTTTCAGCCCCATATTCAATATGGCATCACAACCTGGGGTCACTCTTCTCATACTCAGAACATTCTCCTTCTTCAAAAAAATGTCATTCGTAACATGGCTGGGGCTGGCCCTGTGGAGCACTGCAAACCTCTTTTTATTAAATTCCGAATTCTCACCATTATCAATTTGTACATTTTTGAAATTTTAATTTACACCAAAACTAATTTACATGAGTTTCACACCAGGCAGGACACCCACTCACACAATACCCGAAACAGGAAAACACTGGACATTCCACAACACAGGCTGGCAATCACGGGTAATTCTTTTTTACTTAATTGCATAAAATTTTATAATAAGTTGCCTGAACCTATGCAAAATGAGAAAAATCTCAAAAGCTTTAAAACTAAAATGTCTACTTGGTTTGTTAACAATCCTTTTTATCATTTAAAAGAATTTCTGGATTTTAAAATATCAGATGTTGTGTAACGATAGACTTTGTCTGATTTTAGCTTAAGTAATTTTGACTATGCCGATTTCATGTCAAATGTACTGATCAACGGCAATAAAGAATCTTGAATCTTGAATCTTGTGCATCATAACGATTTTTTTTGGGAGCGAACGGACCAGACTAAGTCCGTGACCGTGCGCGCTACTGACCCACGTCAAAAAATTGACCCCTTGAGGGACTATACCCTTGTATGCAAACACACCAACTCGCCTCGGAACGGTTGTGTCACATGCTACATGGCCAGCTTGGTAATTGCAGTTACATTATTCACTTGCAATCTTGATATGTTTTTGTTTCAGTTGAAAGAAATGGAGCAAATTAGGCGATGAGGATTGTTAGATCCACCGGCAAATTGTGTGAGGTGGTGTGTGACAGTTTGTCACATGTAATTTTGACTTTACAGAATGGGAGCTTTTGTTTTTTAACTACTGCTTATAAAACTATGGGGATAGCGTACTTGTAAAAGAGAGGTAATAAACAATATACACAAGATACCCCCCGTCGCAGCAGACCTGCGTACTCAGCGAATTTCCAAATTAGTAATATTTGACCAGCTAAACTTGTAAACAAAATTTCAACTCGTGCTCATAAATAGGGAAATAAATGTCTATTCTCCTTAAGATATAGGTAAAGAGTATGCAGGTATGCTGCCATGGGGACACTAAAAGTAGGTTTTTAGCATAGAAAAAATTTATTTCGACCATATAAAGCCATATAGTAAGTTTCATCAATATCTGTCCATAAATAAAAGAGTTTGCCTATTCTTCATATGATTAACATGGGAAAAGAGTATGCAGGTTTGCTGCCATGATAAGTACAAAAACCAAGATTTTTTACCTTAAATGGATGAATCTCAACCAAATGAAGCTAAATACTAAGTTTCATCCAAAAATATTGGTTAATAAGTGAAATATTAACACATCCTTATTCTCCATAAGATTAACATTGGAGCCCCAAAAGACAACGTACTGTCTTTAGACTTTGTAATATCTCGGTAACCAATGGAGATAGAGCAAAGCTTCAAAATACTAAATTGTGTGTTTTTGAGCTACATCCAATGGTCAAAATAAAAATTTTAAATTTTGAAAATTTACATATAAAAATGCAAAAAACCCATTTTTGGGGTACAAAACCCCCAAAAACTACCCCTTCCGGTAGGTCGATATGTCTGGTTTACGAACTCATCCGAATAAATGTAGGATTACACATCTCTACCAAATTTGGTGTTGATCGGACCATTTTTACGAGAGTTATCGTGTCTAGGGACACATACATACATACATACATACATACATATATATACATATATATATACATATACATATATATATATATATATATATATATATATATATATATATATATATATATATATATATATATAAGTAGATAGTATCATGTTGGTTCTGGCTCACTTTTGGAGACAATCAAAAATCAAACAAATTTCACAGTTTTTTAATACAATTATGCAATATTTTTGCCACTTTTTGGCCAATTTTCAGCTTTTGTCAAATTGTCATAAAAAATATGCAATTTTAATGAAATTTTTAACAAATATGCCTAAATTTTCTACAAAATAAAATTTTTTTAAAAACAAGTAAAATTATCACATTTTATAAGTATTTTTTCAATAAAATTAATAGTCGACTTTTCATAAGGTAATTTAAAATTTTAGTAGTATTTTTTCAATAAAATTTGAATTTTTTTAAAACAAGTAAAATTATGGTTTAGTATCAATAATATTGTAATAATTATTCAAATTTAACTAAAGCAGTTTCTTTATCATCAAATGTCTTAATATCAGTGACAATTAAATGTAAATCTTTTTTATTTAATTCTTTAATCGATTTATCATCAATTACATTAGTAAATATTTTTGGTAAATGTACTTTACATTTTTCTAATTCAACAATAATTGTATATCCATATTTATCTTTAATTCTTTCAAATTTTTCAATTTTATATTTTTCATTTAAATTTAAACTTTTTAATGGTTTATATTCCTTAAATCTTAATTCTCCAACATTATTAATTTCTTCTAGCAGATCCATTTATATAGGAAAAATATCACAAACTTGTTTGTGATAGATATGTTAAAAAGTCATTATCATAATTAGGTTTATACAAAAATCCATATTTAAGTATTTAAAAATCATAGGTAATAATTTTTTGTATGATATATTACTTTTCTTAAAACATAAATATTTATTAAAAAATAGTGTAATTTTTTCTTTATCTTCATTATTCAATTCAAAATCAATATTGTATATTTTGTTTAAAAATTTATAGTAAAATATCCAATTTGTATAATTCCTTTGTTTTAAAAATAATTTTATATTCTTAGGTGTTATTTCAAAATGATTGGAAATACATAAAATATATAATTCATTAATTAATTGCTGTGTTTTATATGGTTGAAAATGGTTAAATTCTCTTAAAATATGTTTAAGATGTTTATTCTTATTACTTTTTCTCTTAATCTTTTTTTCATAAATAATTCTTTTACATATATTACATCCTACACAATTTCCAATAATAGTAAAATTAGTTTGATTATGACATCTATAACACATATCCATTTATTTAAAAAAAAATTATACATAAATGAATGAACCAATTCATTGTCACAAATGTAAGAAAAAAACTAAAAATATTAATCCACAAATTGTTAAAATGAAAAATGGATTATATAGAATTGCTACTAAATGTTCAATTTGTAAAACAAATAAAAGTAAAATTAAAAAAAAAGAAGTTAAACCTATAATTAAAAAAGAATTAACTAAAAATGAACAAATAATTGAAGCAAATGAAATTCATGCTCCAATTAGAAAGAAATTTTTAAAAAGAAAAATAATTACATTAGGTATTGATGATTTATGGGCAGCAGATTTAATTATAATGAAAAATTATGAAAAAGAAAATGATGGTTATAAATATATGTTAAATGTGATAGATACTTTCTCAAAATATGTTTGGTCAAAACCATTAAAGAAAAAAGATGGAAAAGCAGTTTCTAGAGCATTTGAAGAAATAATTAAGGATGCAATTAAAATTAATCATAAATCACCTAATCTTTTACATACAGATAAAGGATTAGAATTTATCAATAAAGAATTTAAAGAAATATTAAATAAATATGATATTAAATTGTATCATACAGAAAATGAAGAAAAATCAAGTATAATAGAAAGGTATAATATTTCTACCTTTCTACAAGTAATTTTGAATCTTGAATCTTGAATCTTGAATCTTGTGCATCATAACGATTTTTTTTTGGGAGCGAACGGACCAGACTAAGTCCGTGACCGTGCGCGCTTACCTGATAATTGAAGCAAATGAAATTCATGCTCCAATTAGAAAGAAATTTTTAAAAAGAAAAATAATTACATTAACATACTTACACACATAATTACACACATTTTTTCATTTTGTGTTCATTTGATTGAACACAAAATGAAAAAATGAAAATACAATTTGAAATTAATAAAAATTATAGATGGATAAATATTTTACCAAAAATTGTTAAAGAATATAATAATTCATATCATTCAACAATTAAAATGAAACCAATTGAAGTAAATAAAAATAATGAAAAGGATTTATTAGATACTGTTTTTAAATATAAACCACCAAAAATAATAACCAAATCAAAATTTAAAATAAATGATAGAGTTAGAATTGGAAATAAAAAATCAACATTTTCTAATAAATATAAAAATAATTGGTCTAGAGAAATATTTATAATTTCTAAAATTAATAATACAAATCCAGTTACTTATAGTATAAAAGATCAAAATAATGAAGATATTATTGGAAATTTTTATGAATATGAATTGAAAAAAACCAATTTGTAAATTTTATTTCATATAAATGGAAAAGATATGTTTAAGGTGTAAATTATATAAAGATATATCTAAATTTTATAAAGACAAAAATACTAAAGATGGGTTATATTATTATTGTAAAGAATGTAAGGATGTGTATTATAAAAAATTATATGATAGTATTAAAGTTATTGAATTAAATGAAAAACAATGTCATAAATGTAAAGAAATTAAAGATATTTCAAATTTTAATAATTATCATTATAGTAAAGATAGAAAAAATACAATTTGTATACAATGTATTAGAGAAATGTTTTTAAAACCACAATTTTGTGAATGTGGAAGAAATATTAAATGGACTAATAATTATTTAAGACATTTAGAAACTAAAATTCATGACAAAAATATAACAAAATTAAAAAATTTAAAAATATGATAAAAATAATAATTTTACTTGTTTTAAAAAAGTTTAAATTTTATTGAAAAAATACTATAGAAAACTTAAATTGACTTATAAAAAGTTGACTATTGATTTTATTGAAAAAATACTCTAGAAAATTTAAATTAACTTGTGAAAAGTTGACTATTGATTTTATTGAAAAAATACTCTAGAAAACTTAAATTAACTTGTGAAAAGTTGACTATTGATTTTATTGAAAAAATACTCTAGAAAATTTAAATTAACTTGTGAAAAGTTGACTATTGATTGAAAAATTACAATTTAAACTATAAATTACCTAGAAAAAAGTGGAAAAACTTCTTATATTTTTAAGAGTTTTATTTCTAAGTAAAAATTATTTCTAATAAATGGAACGAACAAATAAAAATATTAATTGTCCTTATTGTAATAAAAATATATTATATAAAAATTATGATAGACATTATAACTCAACTAAACATTTATTAAATAAACAAAAATATGATAATAAAATATTTGAATTAAAACATTGGTGTAAAAATAATAATATATATAATTATAAAAATAAAACTTTAGATGAATTGACAAATATTAAAGAAACATTTGATCTTACAAATTATTCATTATTTAATATAGAAAAATTAAATGAAATTGCAAAAAAATTATGTCAGAAATTATGAAAATTTATCTAGAGATGAACTAATTAAAAGATTAAACAAAATTAAAGAAAATCCAAATAATTTAAGATATAGATCATTAAAATATATTCAAAATTTAGCAATTAAAAATAGTATTAAAATTGTTAATAAAACTAGAAATGAATTGATTGGATTATTAAATGATTATTTTAAAAATAAACCAATTCCAAAAGAAAATATAATAAATATTCAAGAAGCTTCGTCATTAAAAGGATATTTTCAAGATTATATTTTAACAAATTCAAATGATGATTTAGATATTAATGATTATTTAGAAACTCAAAGAAATGAAATAAAAAAATTGATAGAAAAACAAAAATTCAAAAATATTAAAGGACAGATGGCTTTAGAATGTGAATATGAAAGAAAATTAATAAATGGTGAAATTCAAAATAGTAATATGTATTTTTGTATAAAAAGTTCAGATATTTTAAATATAAATGATTTTATTGATGATCAATTTAAGAAATTAATAGTTAGAGAACAACTAAATCAACCATCAAAAGGCTCTGGTTGGTCATTAAAAAGATGTGTTGAATTAAATCTAAAATTATCTAAAAATAATTCATTAAATGCTGGATCATATATAGAATTACCAAATGAAATTAAGAATAAAAAATGTTGTGTAAATTTTAAAAATAAAGATGAATATTGTTTTATTTATGCAATTAGATGTGCTATTGATAAACCAAACAAAAATGCTGAAAGAGTTAAACAATACCAAAAATATATAAATGATGATATTTTTAAAGGTTTTGATTATCCAATAACATTAAAAGATATTAAATTATTTGAAAAAAAAATCATTTGATTCTAAATATAATTATCCTTCAATGTCAATAAATATTTATAGAATTGATGAAGATGAAAAAATAGTGCCATTACAAATATCTGAACATTATAATACAAAACTAGAAATTGATTTATTATATTATAAAATTGGTAATAATTCTCATTATATATTGATTACATATTTAAGTAAGTTAGTATCTAAGCAATTAACACAAAAAAATACAAATAAAAAATATATTTGTAGAAGACGTTTAACTCATTTGTACAAAAACAAAGACTTAAATAATCATTTAGAAATATGTAAATCATTAGAACCTTGTAGACCTATAATGCCATTTAAAGGTCAAACTGTAAGTTTTAAAAATTATTATAAAAAGTTTGAACATCCATATGTAATTTATATGGATTTTGAAAGTATATTAGAAAAGATTGATAATTGTAAAAATAATCCAAATTGCTCATATACAAATAAAATTCAAAAACATAAACCATATGGATTTACAATTTATTTAGTATCTAGAGTAACTAATAAAATGTATAAACCTATTTGTTATAAAGCAAAAAATGAAGAGGAATTAATAAATGTACCAAATAAATTATTTGAATATTTAGATGAAATTTCAAAATATATAGCTAAAAAATATAATTCAAAAAATAAAAAGCCTATGAATTTAACTAATGAAGAAGAAATTAATTATCAAAAAACAAATATTTGTCATATTTGTGAAAATAGTGGTTTTGATAATGATAAAAGAATAAAAGTAAGAGATCATTGTCATTTAACAGGAAAATTTAGAGGTGCTGCACATTTAAATTGTAATTTAAATCTAAAATTCCCTCAAAATATTCCTATATTCTGTCATAATAGTTCAAATTATGATACACATTTGTTTATAAAAGAATTAGCTAAAAAATATGGTAAAATTGATTTGTTAGCCAATACAGATGAAAAATATATAAACTATTCAGTAAATTCTGGTTATGGTTATGAATTTGAAGGTGATAAACCTAGAAAATTTATAAAATTCTCATTTGTAGATACATTTAGATTTATGGCTACATCAATTGAAAAATTAGCTAAAAATCTTAAAGAATTTAAGCATATAAATAAATTTATAAAAGAAAATGATATAATTGAATATGATAATGATACTTTAAAAATATTAACTTCTAAAGGTGTATTTCCATATGAATTTATTGATAATGTTGAAAAATTAAACTATGATAAAGTATTAGAAAAAGATCAATTTTATAGTTGTTTAACAAATGAAAATATAAGTGATGATGATTATAAACATTATATAAAAGTTTGGAATAAACTAAAAGTAAAAACATTAGGTAATTATTCAGATTTATATAATATTCAAGATGTTCTTTTATTAGCTGATATATTTGAAAATTTTAGATCTGTTTGTTTGAAAAATTATCAATTAGATCCAGCACATTATCTAACATCACCATCATTAGCTTGGGATTCTATGTTAAAATTAACAAAAATTAAACTAGAATTAATAAGTGATTATAATATGTATTTAATGATTGAAAAAGGTATTAGAGGTGGTATTTCACAATGTATAACTAGATATTGTAAAGCAAACAATAAATATACAAAAAATTATGATAAAACAAAACCTGAAAATTATATGTTATATATAGATGCAAATAATCTATATGGATGGGCTTTTAAGTCAAAAATTACCTTATAAAGATATAACATGGATGAATCCTAATACATATACATTAAATGAATGGGAAGAAAAAATATTAGAATTAGATGAAAATGCTGAATATGGATACATATTAGATGTTGATTTAGAATATCCTATTGAATTACATGATGACCATAAAGATTTACCATTAGCACCTGAACATTATAATAATAAGCTTTGCACAACATTATTTGATAAAAAAGATTATGTTATTCATTCAAGAAACTTAAAATATTATCTACAAAAAGGATAGGGGGGCGATCTTTTGCTGATGTTCTGGGTCAGATTAGATCGCAGGCCAAACCGGAAGAGACCGACACCGTTATCAAGTCTATTCGGCGAACCCAGAACGGGGATGTCCTCCTCGAACTGGGGAAGTCGAGTGACAAGATCGGTTTTGCCGCTTCCCTCAAGACTGCACTTGGGGACAAAGGCTCCATCAAGGCCCTAGAACCGAAATGTTCGGTCGAGATTCGGGACCTTGATGCCCTCTCCACCGAAGATGAGGTGACCCGTGCGATCCAGGTGGCACTCCCGGAGATACCGGCTGATGGAGTGAGGGTATGGCTGACAAAGCCTAACCGAAGTCAACTCAGGATGGCTGTTGCTGAGATGGGCGAAAAGCACGCCAATAAGCTGCTTAGCCTTCAGCACCTCAGAGTCGGTTGGGTCAGTTGCAGGCTCAAACGGAGGGTGGTAGTTTCGAGATGCTTCCGCTGTCTCGGTTTCGGCCACTCCTCCCGAAACTGTAACGGGCCCGACAGGAGTGCCAACTGCTTCCAGTGTGGAGGCCAGGGCCACAAACGCAAGGAATGTTCCTCGAGCCCATCCTGCTTCCTCTGCAAGGATTCAGGCTCCAGTGCCCTCGGTCACTTACCCGGGTCTGGTCAGTGCGGTGCCTTCAGAGCCGCACTTGAACAGGCAAAAGGCAGCGGCCGGTAATTCGCATCCTCCAGGCCAATCTTCATAGATCCTGGGGAGCTGATAACCTTCTAGATCAGCTCGCCCGAGAACTTGGTGCTGACGCGCTCCTTATCAGTGAACAGTATCGGGACAGAGACCCAAACATTTGGATCTCCGACAGCCTCGGTACTGCTGCATTTTGGGCGCGTAATACACAGGATGTCTTGGTGCGGAGTCACGGGCGCGGCCGAGGATTCGTCTGGGTTCGGTGTAGGGACGTGACTATCTTCAGTTGCTACCTCACACCCAACGAGGCCGTCCAGGACTTTCGCGACAAGATAGATAGCCTAGAGGAGTGCGTTCTCGGCACCACCGGGCATGTCGTCGTTGGTGGCGATTTCAACGCCAGGGCCGTCGAGTGGGGAATGCCCTCTACCAGCTCCCGGGGGAAATACATCCTGGATTTCATCGCCAGGGCCGGTCTTGTCGTCCTCAACCAGGGCGACACACCTACTTTTCGGCGCCCCGGGCAGAGAGGCACGATCCCTGACGTCACCTTTGCGTCTGAGTCGCTCCTTCCGAGGATCTCTGGCTGGAGGGTTGTCGAGGACTACACGGGTAGCGACCACCAATACATCGTGTTTGACCTGCATGATCAGGCAAATCGTCGAGTTTCCGCATCTCGGGAAGGGCCACGCCGGTGGAACACCAACAAACTGGACGTGGTCAAGTTCACCGAAGTCATCTCTCGGGGAGCGCAGGGGAATCCTGGTGAGGCTGGAGCCGAGGCACTAGTAACATCCACGATGGAACTTATCGTCTCGGCCTGCGACCAGTCTATGCCGCGAAGGAAACCCCGACGCGACAAACAACCCGTTTACTGGTGGACTGAAGAGATTGCGGAACTCAGAAGAACATGTTTAAGAACTAGACGAGCCGCCACTAGAGCGAGAATTCCCGCAGACAGAGTTCGTAAGTCGGAGGCCTATAAAGCTGCGAGAAAATCTCTCCGCCAGGCGATCAACAGGAGCAAGGCGAATAGCTGGAGGAGACTTCGTGACGACGTTGATTCCGACCCGTGGGGCCTGGGTTACAAACTTGTAACACAGAAACTCGGCGCCCGCTCTCCACCTTCCATCATGGAGGGCGCCACCATGGGGAGGATCGTCGCTGCGTTGTTTCCTGAACATCCACAGCGACCGCCGGTTGACTTCGGACGGGTAGAGGACGTTCCACTTTTCACTTTCGAGGAGCTGGAAACCTCCGTTCTCTCCCTGAAGAGCAACAAGGCTCCTGGCCCGGATGGGATTCCCAGTGAGGCTTTAAAGAAAGTATTTTTAATCAACGCTGACTTGTTGTTGAGAATGTACAATGCCTGTTTGGTAGAAGGGGTGTTTCCGGCTCCCTGGAAAACAGCCAGGCTTGTACTGATCAGCAAGGGCAAAGGTGATCCCGAGCTGCCGTCGTCCCACAGGCCTCTCTGCATGTTGGACACGGCTGGGAAGCTGTTCGAGAAGCTGATCCGTTCCCGCCTGACTTCTGCCGTGGAAGCTGCCGGGGACTTATGCCCCCGTCAGTACGGCTTCAGAAAGGGACGGTCAACGATCGACGCTGTCACCGAAGTTCAGAGAGCTGTGGAGAGAGCCGAGAGCCACAACCATTTCTCCCGCCGAGTAGTGCTTCTTGTTACGCTTGATGTCAAGAATGCCTTCAACTCGGCGAGGTGGGTCGATATGTTGGATGCGCTTCGCAACACCTTTCGTATTCCTGCATATCTGTTGCGGCTCGTCGAGGATTATCTACGCTCTCGAAGCCTGATTTATGACACGAGGGACGGAACGCGGACGATGGAAGTCACTTCTGGTGCCGCACAAGGTTCAATACTCGGCCCGGATCTCTGGAACGTTGCCTATGACAGCCTCCTGAGGTCCGAGATGCCTGAGGAAACCACTTTGGTTGGGTACGCCGATGACGTCGCAGCTCTCATTGCTGCACGCAACGTTGAGCTGGCCCAACTGAAGTTGAACCGAGTTATGCGGGTGGTCAACAACTGGATGTCCGATCACGGTCTCTCACTTGCTCTCAGTAAGACGGAGATCGTGATTCTTACGAAGAAGAGGATCGACACCGTCGTCCCGTTTCGAGTGGGAAGGGAGGTGGTCACATCAACTCGTGCCGCCAAATACCTCGGGGTTATGGTGGACACCAAGTTAAGCTGGAGGGATCAGATCTTCCGTACAGCGGACAAGGCCGCTAAGGTAGTGACTTACCTTAGTAGGCTGATGGCCAATGTCGGGGGTCCCCGATCCAGCAGAAGACGTCTGTTGATGTCCGCGGTCCAGTCCGTGCTTCTTTACGGGGCAGAGGTGTGGGCAGGCGCTCTAGATAAGGAGTGCTACAGGTTGCGACTCGCCCGGGTTCAGCGTCAAGCTGCGCTCCGGGTGTGTTCCGCCTACCGGACAGTGTCCGAGCCTGCCGTCCTGGTGGTCGCCGGAGTCATCCCTGTCAAGCTCTTGGCAGGGGAGAGGAAAGCGATTTATCAGAGACAAGGCGAGATCGGCAAGGACACGGCAAGAACAGAAGAGCGCTCCCGAACCTACCAGCAGTGGCAACACAGCTGGGAGCACGACACCCGAGGACGATGGACTGCGCGACTTATCAAGCAGGTCCAACCATGGGTGGAACGGCGGCATGGGGAGGTGGACTACTACCTGACCCAATTTTTGACAGGTCACGGCTATTTTCGGTCGTACCTGAACCGTATGGGAAAGACCGGTTCACCGGACTGCATTTATTGCCCGGGTGTTCCCGACGATGCGGAACACACATTCTTCCGCTGTCCCCGTTGGGAAGGGCCCCGCCTGGAGGCCACACAAATCTTTGGTGCATTTTCGGTGGACTCGGTCTGCCAAAAGATTTTGGAGGATGAGGGCAACTGGGATTGTTTGTCACAGTTCGTCCGGGGCATCCTCCTGGAAAAGAAAACCGATCTGGACCGTGAAGTGGCCCAGATCCCTTGATCGAGCGGCTGGATAAGGAGCGAGCCCCACGGGCGTAAGCCAAATTTAGGCCTAGCCTGACGTAATGTGACAAACAATTCCAGGTTAGATTCCTAAAGAGTAGAGGAGGTTTTTTAGTGGGTAAACTCGTTTTTAGGGGAGCCCCACACTACAGGCTGGCCACCTGTGTGCGTAATGCATTTTTCCGCCTCTCCCTCAAAAAAAAAAAAAAAAAAAAAAAAAAAAAAAAAATCTACAAAAAGGATTAAAATTAAAGAAAGTTAATAGAGTTATAGCATTTGATCAAGATGATTATATGAAAAAATATATTGAATTAAATACCAAATTAAGATCCAAATCAACATCAGATTTTGAAAAAGACTTTTTTAAATTGATGAATAATAGTGTTTTTGGAAAAACTATGGAAAATGTTAGAAATAGATGTGATATTAAATTAGGTGACAAAAAGTTTTCATTAAAACAAGCAAAAAAACCTAATTTTAAAACATTTAGTATATTTGATAAAGACTGTATTGCTTCACATATGATAAAAGAAAAGGTTAAGTTTGATAAACCAATCTATATAGGATTTTCAGTACTTGATTTATCAAAATTACATATGTATCAATTTTATTATGAAAAATTAAAGAAGTTTGATCCAAATATAAGGTTATTATATATGGACACAGACAGTTATTTTATAGAATTTAAAAAGGATCCATATAAAATTATTAAAGAAAATATTAATGAATTTGATACAAGTGATTATAAGAAAGAACATGAATGCTATAGTGAAAAGAATAAAAAAATAATTGGTAAATTTAAAGATGAGTTAAATGGTGAAATATTAGAAGAATATTGTGGTTTAAGATCAAAATTATATAGTTATGAATTTAATAATAAAAATCCTGTAAAATGTAAAGGAATCAAGAAAAGTGTTGTTGATAAAACATTACATATGGATGATTTTAAGAAATGTTTATTTGATGATCATGAACAATATAGAGAAATGACTTGTATTAGAAGTTTTAAACATGAACTATATACAATTACAATAAATAAATTAGCTTTAAGTAATAGAGATGACAAAAGAGTTATTTGTGAAAATAAAATTGATACATTACCTTGGGGGTATAAAAATAATTATAAATAAATGGAAATTTTAATTGTTCCAAAAGAATTAATAAATAATGATTTTGATATAAAATTATATTTATTTAAAACTAAAGTATCAAATAAATTTTTAATATATCTTTTTAAATATAAAAATTATTTTGTATATCATTATAAGTTTAATTTTATAATAGAACCATTTATAAATATAATAAAAAATTATGTTAAAGAAAGTTTTAAAGAAAATGATCAAAATTATATTAATAATTTATAACCATATGATATTGAATTTATACTATAATTTTATGTATATTTTTAAATATTTTCTTTAATAAATTTAAATATATTCAATAATGTATTGAATATCTAACCTAAAAATATCTATAAATTTTACTTTATTATCATTATAAGTAAGACCCGTCTTTAAGACGGGTCTCAAATTTGTATATAATTTATTATATTTATGAATATTTTTGAATGTTTAAGAAGGGTAACATTTTGTTACCCTTAAGTTTTTATTGTATGATAAGGTTACCTCCTTTAAAAAATTTTAAAATAAATATTATAATTTACATGGGACCCATTTTGGGTCCTACCTAATTTTAATAAGTTTTGTATGTTTTTTATTATATGATAGGGGGACAAATTGTCCCCTCTAAAAATATCTATAAATTTTAATTTATCAACTATCCTTATTGTTTATCTACCTTTTTTGATTTTAAAATTAATAAATATAAACCAGATTCATTAATAAATATTGTTTTAATATCTATTTTATTGACGCCCTGTTTTAGGGCATCTGAAAACATGTTTGTACATCAATTTCTAGGGTGTCATAATTTGTGACATCTATAATTTTTATGTAAATTAATTTATCATCATTATGTAAGTGTAACTGTTGATTACACTTGATATTTTTAAAGTTTTATATATTTTTCTTTTACATTATCAATTAAAACTTTTCTAGAATTTTTATATTTTAAAATATTACAAATATCTTTTACTTTAAACCAAGGATTATTTTGTTTACTAAATACAATTAATTTATTATTAAATATAAAATTATTGTAATTAAATCAATTGTTTTATTATTTATGTAGACAAATTTTATATTACAAATTTTGTTTTAATCTTAAATATACAATACTTTTAATATTTTCATTATTTATTAGATTTCCATCACTATCTTGAATAGATATTACAATATTTTGAATTTTATTTATATTTTTTAAAGGAATATAATAAATTTCATTTGGTTTTTCACTAATTTTTTATCCATGTTCAACATTTGGATAAAATGAATATAGAATTTCTGATTCTTTATGTAAATGTGAATGATCTTTATGATTTTCAAAACTAGGATCAACTAAATTACAATGTATTTCAATAACATCAAAAGGTCTAATTTTTGGTAGTTTTATTCCTTTTGTTAATACATTTGGTTCAATTATTTTATTATTTAACCCTAATAAATCAATTATAATTGTTGTTACTATAATTTTAACAGGAGATTTTATTATAATATATGGTCCATCACTTTTCAGTATAAAATCATTTTCATCAAATTTATTAATTTTCTTTTTAAATTCTTTTAAACTATTAATAAAAATATTTTTTATTTCTTCAATTGTATAATTTCCTTTATTTATATCAAAATATTGATCTATAATTTTATCATCTTTGTCTTTAATAGAATATCCATAACAGTTTTTATAATCATTTGGTATATTTGATATAAAATTATCTGAATAAAATCCACTTAAACCAATACTATATTTTCCATCTAAATGTATTGGATGTTCTAATCTTAATTCTAGTTTGGATGAATGACCAATTATTTTAAATAATTTCATCTTATTTAAATGGAGAAATTTTTAGAAAAAAAAGATAATATAAAATTAGAATCATATGATAAAAATAATAAAAATGATCAACCTATTAGATTATTAATTATAGGAACAAGTGGATCTGGTAAAACTACATTATTATTAAATTTTATTTACAAAAGATTAATTCCATATTCAAATTTATATATTTTTAGTAAATCATTAGAACAACCATCTTATAAATTATTACAAAAAAGATTTAAAAATATAGAATCAAATATTAATAAACAAATTTCTTATTTTTCATGTGATGATATGATTCCACTAAATAAAAGTAAACCAAATTCATTAGTAGTTTTTGATGATTGTATTTTAGAAAAACAAGATAAAATTAAAGAATATTTTATAATGGGTAGACATAAAAATATATCATGTATTTATTTATCACAATGTTATTCAAAAGTTGATATGTAATTAACTAGAAATAATTTAAATATGTTATGCATTTTTAAACAAAATGAACATTATATGAAAAAAATATATAATAATTTTGTTGGATCAGATATGAAATTTAATAAATTTAAAACTATTTGTAATGATTGTTGGAAAGAAGACTATGGATTTTTAACTATTAATTTATTGAAAAAATCAAATGATGGAAAATATATGAAAAATTTTTCTGATATTAAATAATGATAATGGCTTGTTGTATGTTTGATTCAATAATTGATAGAATATTTATTTTATTAGTATTATTTATTTCATTAGTATTTATATATTTAATGAAAATTACAGAAATAAAGTAAAATGAATTGTGTTTAACATAATTAGTGTTTATGTTAACATGATTTGTGTTTGTGTTAACATGATTTGTGTTTTGTGTTAACATGATTTGTTTTTATGTTAACATAATTTGTGTTTGTGTTAACATGATTTGTGTTTTGTGTTAACATGATTTGTTTTTATGTTAACATAATTTGTGTTTGTGTCAACATGATTTGTGTTTTGTGTTAATATGATTTGTGTTTATGTTAACATGATTTGTGTTTATGTTAACATGATTTGTTTTGAACCTAAATTTTTCTTTGTAATAAATGGATAAAATATCTGTTAATGAAGCTAAAAAATTAGATGATATTGAGAAAAAATTAATAAAAGAATTTAAAAATCAAATTAAAATTGAAGATAATTATGAAAAAATTAAACAAAAAGCATATGAACCTATAACATCAGCAATTGGTAAAGTTGAAAATAAAATTGGTGAAGTCTTAAATGAAAATAAAAACCTAATGGAATTGGTACCTGTTGTTAATAATTTTGCTAATATGTCAATACCAGAAACTAAAGAATTAAATTTACCTTCAAGTACTCCATTTAGACCAATCAGACAACCAATAATTCAAGAAGAATCGACATTTATTGACCCAAATTTAATTTCACCTCAAACATTAGATAAAATTATTGGTCCATTAGCACAAAAATATTTACCAGGAACAAAAGATGATAAATTTGGTTTATATTGGAATAAACATAAAAAATCATTTATGATTGGTGATCAAATAACTGTAATTGATAATGATGATTTAATAATTGATGATAAAAAATATAATGGAACACATGGATTATGGAGATTGTTAACTTATGAAAAGAAACCAGATAATAATTTATATACACAAGATGATTTAAATAATTATTCAAAGATTTTATGGGAAACTAATTCAATTTATAAAAATAATGATCCAAATAGTAAGAAACCAAAATCTAGTAAAGGTGATAAATATATTAATTTAATTAAACATATTTGGGAATTAAAAGGTGAAATTGAAGGTTCAGGAATCAGACAATATACAGAAAATAAAATTGAATATAGATTTATAGATGATTTAAATAAATTAGATAATATTATTAATTATATATATGCACAAGAAAAAGCTGGCAATAATAATTTTTTAAATGAAAAGAAAGCAATTAAAGACTTTATATCAAATAAATTAGATGAATTAATTGAAAAACCTGAAGGAATTAAGTATTTAAAAAGAATTTTGGCAAATATTTCATCACCATTATTAAAAGATGGATCAGGTATTTTAAATGATGTTATAAATAATTTACCTTTTGAATTACATGTACCTGGTTATCAATATCTAGGGCCTGGAACTAAATTAAATAAAAGAGTAAAAAGAGGTGATCCTGGAATAAATGATTTAGATAAAGCTGCTAAAGAACATGATTTATTTTATAGAGATCATAAAAATACAAAATCTAGAAATGAAATAGCTGATAAAATTTTACAAGATAAAGCATGGGATATAATAACATCAAATGATCATGGAATTGGTGAAAGATTAATTGCATTACCAACATCAGGTGCTATGTGGATGAAAAGAAAATTTGGTATGGGTTTAGAAGTAGGATTAAAATTTTAATAAATTATTTATTAATTATAATAATCTATATTATAAAAAACTATAAATTTTTTTCTTAATAAATGGAAAAAACAAATATAAACTTGACAGATAATCAAAAATCAAAAATAAAATTAGCATTTAAAAATAAAAAATCAGTTATAATTCAATTTAATATTGATCAATTTAATGAAAATGGAAAAGATATTATATTATTATCTAAAAGACAAATTAATAAACTAAATAAACATAAAAAATTAAATAAAGGATTAAGATTTGAATTTTCATATAATCAATTAAAAGAAATAAAAAATGGTGGATTACTAAAAGAAATTTTAGATGTTGCTGATAATATACCTATAGTTAAAAATTATACACCAAATGTTAGAAAGGGAGCAAAAGTAGTAAAAGAATCTATAATTCCTAAATTTAGAAATTTTGTTGATTGGTTAGATCATGAATTAAAAAATGTAGAAGGATCTGGTTTAGATAAAAAAACATTAAAATATATGAAACAAAATTATAAAAAAATTTTGAACCACTAACATTAGGTGAATTAGAAAAATTGTGTAAAAATATAAAATATTTTAGAGGTGTATTTATGAGAGATATATTACCTAATAAAGTTAATAAATTTGAATGTGGAATTATAAATTTAGATTCATTTGATGGAAATGGAACTCATTGGGTTTGTTATTATAAAAGAGATAAAATTAAATATTATTTTGATTCATATGGAAATATAGTTAATAAACCACCAATAGAATTAGTTAAATATTTAGGAAAAGATAATATATTTTATAATGATAATCAAATTCAAAATTATAATGATCCACCAATTTGTGGTCATTTATGTATTTTATATTAAATGAATTAAATAATAATAAAAAATTTGATAATATAATAAATAAATTAATCCTTAATAAATATGGATTCACAAAATATATTTGATCTGTTTGGAAGACAGAAAAAACATCCAATTAATATTAAAGAAGATTATATAAATTCTAAATTAAATATATTTTTTAATAATTTTAGTAAAAGTTTTAAAAGTCATGTAAAAAAGACTGAAAATCTAGTAAATGATATTGGTTTATCAAAAAATTATATAAGTATTAATGGTAAAAGAATTGTTAATGTTAAACCAAGTATAAATAAATATGATGTTGTAATAAAATCAGAATTAGATGAAGTTTTAGATTCAATTATTAAAATTGGTAATGATCATTCAGAAACTAAAAAGGATTTAAATAAAATTACAGACTTTTTAATTAATATTGGAAAATATGTTGAAAATTTAGAAGAAAAATTAGAAAAAGAACTAAAATTTCTATTTGATGGAGTCAATGAATCCATAAAAGAATTAAATGCTGAAATAATACTAATTTAAGATGATATAGATAAATTACAATAATTATTTTATATAAATGGAGTTGATTTATTGTATTAAATGTAAACAAAAAACTAATTCTAAAGATATTCAGATAATAAAATTGAAAAATATAAATGTAATTAAATCAAAATGTTGTATTTGTAATTCAAAGAAAAGTTGTTTTACAAAATTTTCTCCCTAATAAATGGCTCTATACAGTTCATTTGATTTATTCATTATCAGAAACCAAAATCAATTAAACAAAGATGATTGGGATGATATTTCTGAAAAATATGAGTTGAGTATTAATATGATGAGATTGTTTCAAAATAAATTAAATTGGCAAAAAATTGCTCAACATCAAAATTTAACTATAGATTTTATTACTGAATTCATAAATTATCAATTAAAAGATTATATTGATTTGATTTGTAAATATCAAGATTTAAGTGAATATTTCATTCATGATTATGCATTTACATTAAATTGGGAATTAATTTTAGAACATCAAAAAATATCAGCAAAATTTATACTTGATCATGCTACTGAAACTGAATATTTTAAAAGTAAAAATGAAATTGATACATAAATAAAATTTGACATCATAAAATTATAAAAATTTTACTTGTTTTAAAAAAGCTTTTGATTTAAAAAATTTATCCTTAATAAATGGCTGAATACAAAAAATATGTAAATGATATTGAAAGAGCTGAATACAAAAATTTCTATCCATTATCTAAATTACATTTAAATGAACCTAATAAAAAAACTGAATTTAATATAGATTTTGGAGATGGATTTTGTACTTCTAAATTTCAATTTTATATATCTGGTAAATTGAGTAAATATGATGGAAATGCATATGATAATGGTGCTAATATAAAATTAATTGATAATTTTGTTCCATTTTTATTTTCAAAAATTGAAGTTAGAAAACATAATAAATTGATTGATGAAATTGAATACCCTGGTCTATTAAGTACAATTAAAGGTACTATAACTTATTCAAAATCAGAAATAAATCAAATAAATAATGGTTTTGAATCAAATTTTAAAAATAAATTTGAAGCAATTGGTAATTTATCTCATTTTGGATTAGGATTTTTTGAAAATGTAAATATTCCAATATATAAAGGGGGTTTTAATATAACATTTATTAGATCAGAAGATAATGATGCAATTTTTAGATGGAAAACTAAAAAGGCTGATGGATCTTATGATAATGCTGCATTACCAACTGAAGGTAAAATAACAATTGATGAATTTTTTATTAGAGTTCCTATAATTGAATACAAAACAACAAGTAAAATTCAATTAATTAATGAACTAAGCAAATTTGAAAAAGTAAATTTTCATTTTAATCATTGGCAATGCATTGAACAAAAAAATATTACAGGAAAGAATTTAAGTTTTGATATAACAAATATCTATAAAAATATTTATAATCCAAAATTTATTATAATTGGATTTCAAAAATCAAGAACAAATGATCAGTTATTTGATACTTCTAAATTTGATAGTATGTATGTAAAAAATATAAGAGTAAAACTAAATGGTCATTATTACCCTGATGAATTGGAAAATTTTGATATAAATAATGAAAAATTTAGAATTATGTATGAAATGTATCAAGATTACAAAAAAGTTTATTATATTAGTAGTAAAATGTATTATAGTCCAACAGAATTTCTAGAAAATAGACCAATTTATGTAATTGATACTACAAAAAATCCAACAAGTATTTCAAGTTCAAAAAATGATATTATTATTAATGCAGATTTTGATTATGATATAGTAGCTACTAGTAAAACAAATTGTTATATTATTATTGTATCTGAAAAATTACTTGAATATAATATAATCAAAAATGATATTACTGAAATTAATTAGAATATATTATTACTATTTTAGTAAATTTTATTGAAAAAATACTACAGAAAACTTAAATTACCTTATGAAAAGTCAACTATTGATTTTATTGAAAAAATACTTATAAAATGTAATAATTTTACTTGTTTTTTAAAAAATTTTTTTTTTGTAGAAAATTTAGGCATATTTGTTAAAAATTTTATTAAAATTGCATATTTTTTATGATAATTTGACAAAAGCTGAAAATTGGCCAAAAAGTGGCAAAAATATTGCATAATTGTATTAAAAAACTGTGAAATTTGTTTGATTTTTGATTGTCTCCAAAAGTGAGCCAGAACCAACATGATACTATCTACTTATTTATATAAATTTTAATGACTATTATTTTTGGTCTCTGGGCACCTCAAAACGAAAAAGTAACATGGTCCCGGGCTTAGGTCTTTCCATGAGACCTACGGTAATAGCTTATTCCCTATGGGAAATTCGATAAAAGAACTAAAGTTTAATGATATTTAAAGAAATGTTACAGATTTGACAGTGTGATACATTTAAGAATCAATGAACGATTGAAAACAACTTTTACGATAACATTACTCAATCATTTAAAGAACAAAGAAATAACAATATCGAAATCATTATAGGTAAGTTCCTTTAATCACACGATTAATTTAACACTCGATAATTAAAGATCAAACTTTAAAGTATTTGATGATCTCAAAAATAAATGTAAATTATCAATTTCAGGAAAAATAATAAATTGGATTAGTGTTAATAAACAATTATGATAACAATATGGTTAGGGCCCAATCGGCAAATGAATGATTTTTCATAAAAATAAAATGAAGTAATATATCTGTACAGTCCAAAAGTTCAACTAAATAAAATAAATTTCGCCTTACCATAAAACTGGAGAAGAAGGGTGGTCCTCGGTGCCCGAGGACACATGCCAATTATAATCTTTGCGTAAGAAAACACTGTAATTCGATATCTCTGTTCACTTGGAGAAGTACCTTAAATGCGCAGTACTTTCCATAACGTATGGAAATCGCGAGCAATAAGAGCGTAACATTAATTAAAGCAGCATGAAAATTGGATATGTGATAACTCCAAATCGACTTCTTTAGCAGCGTGGGTGGTTTGATAAGTGAGCCGGCATACGTCTAGGGGACATATTAGGTCCACTCTTCTTTCGCAGACGGCCGCTCCTGGCCGCGACACCATAATCATGTATGCAAGTATCCATCACATTATAATATAGCCTCTCAGCACCTTTTGTAAAATGGGGCTACTTCAGTATAATCACAATATATCATTCTTAGGCATGGTATATTACAATAGTAGGAAGGCCACGTATTGACCGAGAAAACACATAGGCCTACGTACAAAGCAACTGCCTTAAATTAATGGATTTAGTGTTGATTCCATATTGCCTCTTCGTTTTTAAGGTGTTTCTGTGTACTTTCTTGTAGGTTGTGTTCCCCACATATAACATATATAAAATATTAAATTATATTTTTCGTATTTACTGTTCGTTAAACAAAACACCATAGGTATTATACATGAAATAATAAGTATAATCCATACTATACAATTTCAAACACAATAACTTTTTAACATATCATCTTTGAATATAAGACACTCTAATAATATGATTATACTGTAATTGTAATTATATGTGTACCACTAAAATTATATTTGTGAACCGTTCATTATCTACCTACCAGGTTTGTTATGTTTAATTCTTGAATAAAATCGAAGAACAGGAAATCGACAAGTTACAATCCCCATTAAAAAATCTATTTTCAAAATTTCTATTAGCGTTTTAGGCCTATTTATTCTTAAAACCAGCGGAAAAGAATATAAAATCTTTTAATTCACCATTTCATATCTTTAAACGGAAGTAACTCGTGAGATAGTAGTATTAAATTGAGAAGTGGTTTCCTTAAATTTTAAATTTTACTAAGGTATTTTTTTGAGGACACTCAAAGTTTCCGACGTGGACATTTACGTCGAGCGTGAAATGAGCAAATAACGACAACAAGCCTGAAAAATCACCTGTAGATAGCGAGTGATGAAAAATGTTAACATCGATGTAAAAAAAGACGTTTACAGTCACGTTAATAATTTCAAGGTCACATAATTGAAGTAAAAAAAAAAAAAAAAAACATATTTGCGACAGCAAAAATTTGCGATTGCAAGATATTTTGTTTATAAATAACATTTCCTTCTTCTTCTTTTATCTTTCTTCTTAATCCTACTTTATAAAGATGATAGGAAAAGAAGGAAAGAAGGACGGAACTTTTAATATTGTACAGTATCTTTCTTCTTTATTTGCCCGCCGATATATGACACCTATGACCATTGAGTGAAATTCCAGCAAAATTGGTCCATTGGTTTTCTCATGGTGACAAGAAAGCCAGACATTATCTGATTCTAATAACTATGAAAATATTATACTATGTAGATCTATAAAAAATAATAATAAACATGGATAATGAAAATTAATAACTAGCAAATAAATGAACAAAGTATTTTATTGATTGAGTCGAACATTTTCAGGTTTAAGGAAAAGGGAAGACATACCAAATACATTTTCTTCGTGAGTTTATAGATGCATAACTATTTAAAAATATAGAAGATGATTTATTTGGCTCGATTGACCTAATACTTAATTTGACAATATAAGTCAGGCTGTTTGATTGGAACGTTTTGGACATTGGGTAAAATTTTAGTTGAAAAAGGCATTGAGATACTTCTTCTTTTTTTAAGTATTTTACCGCTTAAACTAACTAAGCTACCAACCTACCTTAGTACGCTCTACCTGCTGTTAATAAGGACTCGATTCAAATTCATCTCATGTTGGTAATGCAGGACCAAAGGAGTGAGAGTGGTGGAGGGATCATGTCTAACTTAATCCAATGAGGCCTTTAGTTCCGTTTATTAGGGCTATTAGGACTGCGAGGACCTGAGCTGAACTCAAAAGGAGGATTGCAAATCAAAGGGATGTCAATACAACTTTCTCTCGCACTCCTGTAGATCATCTAGTGCATAATCTATATTTACCCCCCGACTTTTGAGCAATAGTATCAAGGTTTTTGTTTAACATTAGTTTCCGGAAATAAATGGCAATTTAGTATAAGAAATTATAAGGGGCGGGTAAGCCGAAAGTTAGCTTCAAATGAGTGCTTATCTCAGGCCACGGAGGGGGGGGGGACTCCCACCCAAGGGCCCAAGACTTTGCTACAATAAGTATGCATTATTTTAACCGATTATTCCCAAAAAATTTTACTTGTTTGTTGACCCGCATAAGCGAGCTACTTTTTTATGCAATTTCAAACTGTGATCTTAAAAAAAACACATAAATTGAAAGAAGACTATTTAATGAGCATTGTGTAATAATTTCACGTTTATAAGTTTTACGCATTTTGAGTTCTGTTTCCTCTAAGTCACATCTCCGCCCGCAGCCTCGACACCGGGCCTGCTAAGTACTCAGCCAACTTTACAGCGCGTTGCGGCGATTAGGTTATTTTTGTTACTGTTACTGTATTGATATATGCATGATAAATACTTTCATACTCAAAACGAATCACACGGTAGCGATAAGTCATACGTTAAACCGTATAGACATTATTATATCTATCCCAGCGTCGCGGCCGCGGGCGGATATGCGTTCGACGCAATCATCGGTGACATAGCTGACTTTAAGCAAGCACAAGTCAAAAATCGTTAAACTTAGAAATGTGTCATTTTTATACAATGCTCAGTAATACGGCAGTTCATAATAACCTTATAAGAAAAAGAAATAGTGGCTTGGGCCTATGTACACTTGAACTAGAAGCGGTAAATATTAGGTGGACTATCTTTGATGATTAACTGATAATCTTCTTTTGTTCGTAATATAATCATGTGCAATTTGTCTTTGAGGTAAAATCCAAACAAACAAACCGTTAACCTATGTCCCTTTATATATTTTGTTGATACACAAAGATAATATGATTGTCAGGACACACCATGCTACAGATAAAAGGAGATCAGCGCCAAAGATAGTCGACCTAATCTTGACCGCTTCTAGATAAAATTTCAACTGTATAGTAAACAAGTACCACACCAAATTTTGTGAAGGTTACATACACCAATAAGCTGCAAAAGAGCCATGAACATCAATACGTGAATTCATTTTTCATATAATGCTTAAACACTACGGTAGTTAATTTTCATTTCAATTTTATACTAGGAATATTTTTGTTTATATTTTAAAAATATAAAGTTTGAAACACGTCTGAAAACTTGACCAACAGCGTTGACACTGCTGGACCTTTATAGTAACATTTATTATGGATTAATATTTTTTCACACATTGGCATTCCCTTTTTTACTTATTTTGTTTGTTGTTTCAGATGAAGCTGGAACGAGTTCTCGGTTTGACAGTGTGCACAAACGCAGGCCTAGACTGCGACCCGTCCTCTGACACCATAGCATACCCTGCAGGGTGAGTTGCTGCTGCAATTATTGAGTACTGACTAAACACTCTTCATCCAAACAAACAGTTGTCATTAGGCATGAAGTGTAAGCAAATTTTTGACCCATTTTTCATTATTTTTGTAATTTGTTGAAACAATTTTAAATAGCTAAAATAAATCAATCAAATTTGTAGCTTGAATATTTAGTTTAGGGGGGCCCTACCTTAGCCTGAAAATCTCCTCTAAACCTTGCTTGCTTATGGTTTATAATATTGGACTGCGGCTGCGAAGACGGCTTTATTTATGTTTAAAAAATTAAGTTAAATGTCCTTATACTGCAATAATCTGTTGACTATTGGAATTACTCTAAAAATTGTTTTATTTTCTTGTTTTAAAACAACAGCTAAAAAGATATAGTTTAGACTATTTTATAGCTAAATTACAGCTAGAAACCTGCAAGCTAACTAAAAATATAATTCCAGTGGTCAGGAGACTACCGTAGAGAGTCTATTATTCGAACTTTATTATCCTTACAGTTAATTATCCGAACACCAGAATGCCTTACTAACACAAGGTACAATATTAAAAAAGCCTATTGAGAAATGGCAAATGTAGCGCAGAGTTTGTATAAAAACAAAAAACAAAAATGTTCAGATTTTAATTTTGAATTTTTATTGAAGTCTATAAATTATTTACAAGTATAATTTTTGTTAAAAAACGGCCTGAATTTTTTTTAAAGAGAAATAATTTTTATATTTTGATTATCTGAATTATACCCGGTCACAAATAGTTTGTATAATCAACTCTATGCTATACTTAATTTTGCCTTTAAAATGAAACCTTAAAATTTTAGTATACATCACGTGGTTTTGTTCTCTAAGTGTTTTATTGGGAACTTGTTTTTTCGTGCGTTGCCTCCACATCCACTTAAACAATTTGAAAACATAAAAAAATATTCCTTTGTTATTTGAGTGAAAATAAATAAAAAATTACAAGCACCTTCTTAGTTAAAATATCATGATAAAGATTGCTATGGATTTTTTATAGTTGTGAATTTTTTTCCTTAAATCACTTCATTATCGGCAAGCTTGCGTACCCAGTAGTTAATGAGGATAGTAGGAAGAAATGCCGCAAAGATGCCTGAAATTTAGTACATATTATGACTTTATCTAAATCTTACTATAGGAGCACCCATTGGTCAATTTCAATCAAAGTTTATTCCAAAAAATTGTAAAAGCACGAAATCTTTAACATTTTTTCAAGTATAATGTTTGTAGTTTACTTTATAACCTGGTACTGGTATATGTTTTGCCAGGATTTTATTATATTTTAGACTTTCTCAAAATTTAGTCATATGAGTGTTTTCCGTATCTCAACTCCTTCAACCCCTAAAAGCATAATAGTTGACGATTTGCCCATTGTATATATGGCCACTGCATTGGTATTAAAATCAAGAAATTCCAAATCCCTTCAACCCGACGAATTGCCAACCCCCCATCGAAGATTCTTTCTGCGAATAAAAAATATTTTCAGGGAGATTGCTATAACTATATAGTTTTTTATTAAATTTGTTTTGATTTCGTTGATTTGAACGTGTAAACTTTTAGTATAATAGGAGATAAAGCCACATTTTTGGACTTTCTTAAGAATCTGAACCCAACTCTCGAGATAAATTTATATGGCGTAAGCTGATATTTGTATGCTATTACGATTGATACTTTATAAACCATGAATGAATTAGGGAAATCTTTGCGAAATTTGAAAGAATCCCCTTTCCCCAGGGAGTCTGCCCGATTTTAATAGTTTTTATTTGGTTTTTAATGGAATATTTAATTGTTTTCGTGTTTGAATTATTTTATTTTTTTCCTTCTATGAGCTCAATTTTCAAACTGGTGGCAATGTGGAAGAAACTGTGATTTTTACAAAACATTTTTTGAAACTAACCACAATTTTAAACATTAAAAACCTTAGAGTAACTCTAGCCTTCTAGCACTGAGATTAATTTTGAACTTTGGTCAGTATTTTGTTTAGCGCTTGAGACTTTAATGAATTCGGTGCAACCACTAATGGGGTGTAGGGGCGGAGCCCCCATCGAACCATAGGCGAGTTTTATATATACGCTTCTCAATACCAGAATAAAACTTTTAATGTTCTTAAGCTACCATACAGAGCACTTAAACAAAACAAATTTAGGCATTTACATAACATTTTTTTTGAATGTTTAAGTAAAAAGTCATTAAAAATACGAAATACTTATCAGCGAATGACAACATGTACTGGAATATAGAAAAAGTGTATTTTTATTTGTAAGACATTGTTATATTGTTTAAGATTTTCATTAATTACAATAGAAACATTACTGGAAAATTATAATTCCATTCTCTGCCGTGAGATGTCAAGTTTGCTTAGAAAATGTTAATTTTTTACATAGCGAGTATTCGTCTCTGCCTGCTATATTTTAACAGCTGCAGAGAGCGATATTACCTTCTGGGAAAGTCTTAGTGATCAAAAGAGGAATTTTTGGATATGTCAAAACTTTCAAGACCTTCCGCCAAAATTAGGGGTTTGGGCGGTAGGTCAAAAATTTTAATGGCGATACCTTGAGCTGTAAACGACATACTCATGTTTGATTAGGCCTACTAAGAAAAGGAAACAGATATTTCAATCTGACCACCAAAATCCAAATGTATCTCTTACTATTAACCAAAACGGCATAAAGATGTAGGTAAATAATAAGTTACAATGACTGGACGAATTTCATGTTTATACAATTATTGGGTTGATAGCAATATTTTAACAGTTTTAAGACGTTCCTACATGTTTTTATTGACTTACATAAAACTTCCAAATACCTGCATATTATATTTTAAAGGTGGCTGCCCTCTTAAAAAAAACTGACCATCATTCAACTCCATACGATAAGTCATCTCATTTAATCAATTATTTATAATTTTTATTTTTTATGATGAATTTTACTTGTTTTTACCTTTTATTATTGGGGATTAGTCTATAAAGTTATAACTTATTTTTACATTGTTTTGTCAAAAGTCACCAAAGTAATACAAAGTACTGTTTATTCAAATTAAGTTGTGTCATGGGACATCCAGGTGTCCAGTAAGTAGAGTAAGATGAAATATTTTTTCTTATTTGTCAACTTACAATCTTGGAATATTGTGATTACGTTTTTTTATAAGAATAGACTATTTATGATGTGTATTTTTTGTAATTTCACACTTCTTCATGGCAATCCACTAATGTAGTCTTGCGAAATCTTATATATAAGTATGTCTAAGGTTTTTTTATATACGATACATAATTTTCAAGGTCTTGAAATTCTAAACATGATGCTACAAGCCCGACCTTCAAAGACCTTATTTGTCAGTAGTTAGTGCATTTTAAAATTTCAGCAATATTTGAAGGAATACGCCATTGTCCAATGGTCATCCTTTTGGTCGGGTTTGCAGCATTGCCTTCTACTCATAATCACTTTTAATATTAATGTGCAAAATAACCGATGTTTCCTTTTAGGATTTTTAAGACTTCCTTAGAAGGTCGTCTCCTAGATACGTAAAATGACAAATATTACCTCTAAAAACTGTTTTTGTGTCTAAAAGATAATCACAAAATTTCAATTTCGTATGTTGATAGGAAAATAAAATACTAGACCATTCCAGGACTTATATGGCGACCGATGAATTGCGACCGTCCAATTGGGTATCCTATTAGTCCTATCGGCAGTTATTTCACATGTTGCAGACACTGTTTCCACCGGCCGCCGATCGGCCAGTATCCCCTTCGTCAGTGGCCCACCTTGTTTACTCATTAACAGCTGTAGCTAATGCAATTATAGGGTTAATCGCCATCACCACGAGGGAAGGTTGTAGGGTCGGGCATGGGGGGTCCCAGCATCAGAACTACACTCCATCTATTGCTATATCCTTACACTATACTCTCCATGTATTATGGGGATGTTCGTCCTCTCACAGATTGAGATTAAAAAACGATTTTGTATCAAAATATAACCAGTTTACTGTTTGATCCTCAATAGTTTTAGAAAAAAAAACAAGTTGCATCTTACACTAATGTGGTTGGTTTTCATTATACTATCGTAAAATATTATTCATCTATTCCTTATATCACTTTTTATTGATTCCTCAGTTGGTAATCCACCGTAGGCTAGTCCCCAGGTGTCGCAGGAGTTGTTTTCGTGAACTATATTTTCTATTATTTATTTATAAATAATATTGTTATTTTATGTCAGTAATGGAATTTTATTGAAATTATAAAAATAATGATATTTGTTATAATAATCAGTATTTTGTCTAAACAATTTGTGTGTATAACATTTTAGATTAATCTTACATTATATGCCATTTATAGTCTCGAATGTTATGCAGATTTTATAACTCAATCAACCTTACATACTTGGTTTCGCCTTAAGTTCCAGTTCTATTGCAAATCGATATTTGGGGAAAGAGAGAGTGATATGCCCACGAAGATATGTTATCTGGCGGCGAAGGAATGTGTGAAAATTATTATTAAAAACGGTCATTTTGATAAAAAAATAACTTATTATTTAGTGACTGCGACACATTCAGCCCTTACTATTAATCAAATATTTGAGTTCTGAAGATATTTAACAAATCAGTGAGTGACATAATATGGTTGATTACTTTGCACAGCAGATTTTTTTTCAGTTCAGCTACAAAGGGGCAATTTTGTACACAGATGCTGATTCACAGAAACATATAATCAAGAATATTGTTTTGTCATAACTAAAAATAGCATTAACAATATTTAAATTTGGTTGATTGTTGTTACATTGTAAAAACGACGCAAACAGAAGAAATGAATCTAAATATGCAACTAATATTATTGCAACTATTAATGGTTTTGCTAGTTAAAACTCCTAGTACCATGGTATCCTAATCTTTTGAGATGAAATGCATTGCAATTTATCTTCGATCTTTATACTTTAAACTTTTATACTTCTCAGCATTTATTGCGAGGAGGAGAGCAGCAGTTATAAATGTCGATAATGGTATAATTACTTTTTTTACGTTGTGTTGGGGTATGGTAAGCTTAGTTATTTTCTATAACATCGTTAATGTTATTCTGCCTCTACTTTTCTTGAATGCCCCAGCCATCTTGAGTTATATTTGCTATTTGGAAATTAATTTCTGCCACGAGTGTAAATATAATATTATAGTAAGGACTTGATCCATACCAGCGGGGTAAAACGACAGTAGAACATAACGGAGGGTAATTGTTATGTCGCAATCCCCATTAAAAAAACGTTTACATAAGTTTAATGTCTTGTATGTTCTTGCAACATGAATGAAATAAACAGGGTGGAATGAAGTTAGTGTCTAATATTTTAAGAGAACAAAATAAACACAAAATGTGATAAAACTGAGAATTTAAAAAAAAATTATTCAAAAAATTGTGATCCTTCTAGAAGGTTCTTTAATCTGTGATTCTACATAAAATTTTCAATTAGAATAACAAGATAAATCATGAGTTTAACTCAGTTATTTATTTGTAATTTTCGTTGGAAGACAACACAATAATTTCTTATAACATTCTGAATCTTCTAAAACATTCAATAAACTGTATCGATTTGGTCATGGAAGGTGTCAAATATTGTTAAAAACTTCAGTATTTTATAGGCTTCAAAATTATGTATCACATAAGGTTTGATCTTAATGTAGGTGAAATAATCAAACTTATACTAATTAAAACCAGCTAAATCAAAATGTTTAGTAATTTGCTATCTTTATTTATAAAACACAATTTTATAAACAATAAATAATTTAAATTAAAAATATAAATACATTTTATATTCTCCACAAAATTTTCTATACATAAATAAATAATGGCTGAGTTCAAAAGGCTGGACAACGATTTGATGATGACTAAAAAGGCGAGTTCTCAAAATTACACCACCCTAATTCGTGATTTTGGCTTTTTATCATGTAAACTATTTTAAGAATTAATTAAAGTCTACTTAAGGGCAATGAATGCATGAATCAAACATTAGTATTTTTGTTAAATTATCATTTGTTTATCACATTTTGGGCCCTTTATCAGAATTTTAGTTCCTACTTTGGTTGAAGTGTGAGAAAATGTGAATTTTCAAAAGTCAGTACTCTATGATTGTCAAGGAAATTTTTAATTTTAATTGCAATATCTTAGGCAATAGGCTACATACACTAGGATAATGTAAGAAGGCCTACTTGTTGTAATCTAAAAGTTATAGAATGTTTAACTTCATGCCACGGGCATTTATTACACTTTATAAACCATAAATATCAAAACATCAACCAAAATAAAAGCATAAAAACTGGACTTCAAGATTCACATTAAGGGAATTATTCTCCTTGCCTCTAAGTGCTGCGTTCTAAGCTTGATCATTAGTGATTTCTTTATAGAAAAACAATATTTGACATCTCCTATTACCAAATCGATACAGTTTATTGAATGTTTTAGAAGATTAAGAATTTTATAAAAACATTTTGTTATCTTACAACAATAATTACAAATAAATTAGGCTACTGAGTTAAACTCATGATTTATCTTGTTATTCTTATTGAAAATTTTATCCAGAATCCAAAAATATTATTAGATTCTCAACACAAGGTCCTGTTTTCTAAGAAAATTAGGATTTCCCAATAAAAGTACCGAATTATGAAAAATATGAAAAATACCTCTATTGGCCACATTTGTTTGAATAAAAATTTTTTAAATACACAGTTTTATCAAATTTTGTGTCTATTTTGTTCCCTTAAAATATTAAACACTAACTTCATTCCACCCTGAATAGTATGTCCAGTCTATTTGGGAAAGGCACTTAACTTTGCATTTATAATAATTTAAAAGTCCAAAAGTATCACTACTATCACTAGTGTGAATTTGTAAAATGAAATGGGTGTTGAGCGGTTAAAAGGAATACTAGAAAAATTTAATTTCGTTTATATATTAGGCCCTACTCTATACACAGATATACTTGTAATATAGAATCTCCCAAGATCACCGGAATGGTGAAATAAGTTAATGTATTTGTCAACCTACCAAAGGAATTTTATAAACATACCAGAAACAAAAGCCTATGTTTCGAAGTTAACATTTGTCAGATCACATTTTTAGGAAGTCCCTTCAAGGAAGTCTCAGAAAAAACTGTATTGGCCCATGTAATATCATAAATAATTTTAAAAGTCTTTGAATTCTGATCAATGTGACACAAAACCCGTCGTCAAAGTCAGATATAAGGAGTTATTTTGGCAAAATGTATAGCAAAGTTTGATCACCTGATTTTTTCGAATCTCGGTCATCCTTTCAAGGCCGGTTTTGCAGCATTTTCAAGACCATTTTATAGAGCCGACCCGTTCAAGTGGGAAACAACAAATGCCAACCACAAAAACTAGTTTTACTGTCCATAATGCACTCGTCAAATTTCATTGCTGAAGGTTAACAAATAAGAAAAATATTAGACAGTTTCAAGACTTTTGGTACACTAGGTTATGTAACCACTCAATTGATACATATTTTAACTTATGATATCAGAGGAGTATAATGAGTTATATACCTCTAGTAGTTAAACTGAATAATAACGATTATACCGCTTTGAGACCAAAAGTTTAAAAAATATTCGTTATGTTCACAATGAAGTTAATCAAATTATTTAAGTTGAAGTTAAAGAGCTCTTAAAACACCGACAACGCTTAGACTTTCAAAGCTATGTTTTAATTAGATGTTTGATTAACTTCGTCAGGTTGTTATTGTTGATGCTGTCTTTGTTGTATGCTGCTGTTTCGCAATCTTAATTTGTTTTAAATTTTTTTTTGGGTTACCAAGAATGAAGATAAAAGTATTATTTGATCTTAGATCTAAACACAATGATTTAAAGAATTATGAATCTGCATACAAGAGCATAAAAAAGTAGGATATTCAGATTTGTAAATGAAATTTAGCTTACTATTGCAAAATTTCTTTAAAGTGATTAGTTTAAATAAAAATTGTTAATTAGATTTGTTATTCATGCTTTCTATTTTGACCAACCTTTTGATCTATTGTCTAATAAATAAAATTTAATTAAATTAGAGGTTAAGTTTTAAAATCCAGTAATAATTTATAGAGGGTTTAGATCTGTTGTTGCAGTTTAGAATGTACTTTTGAGAGGCAAAGAAAATTAATTAAACGTTAGTAAAAATAATTAAGTTAGTAAAGTTGTACAATAGTGTACAAAAGTGAGTAATTTGAGAAATTTTGGAAAAATATAGTTATCTAAGTTAAGATTTTTATTCCTAAAAACAATGTAGAGTACTTTAAAAACGTTTTCTCATCTCAAACGAGTCAAATTTTTAATCACACCTCCATTTACAGTATATATATATATATATATATATATATATATATATATATATATATATATATATATATATATATATATAAACCATATGTATATTTGAAACACGACCATGTGTCAAATCATTGACCTTGGAGATAAGGTTTGTAAGCTATGAAGTAACCAACATTGAAGGCGTGTTGTCCGTTAGCTGCACTTAAAGGTTTTTGAGTTGCAGGAATGCTTTATGTTAGCAAGAACAGCTGTTGTCAACGGTTACTGACCTTTAATTATTAGCAGTTGACATTGGCGAAAGGTCATAAGAACTCCTGCAGCTCAAAAATCCCTAAGTGCAGCCTTACGCACAACACCTTTTCAACATCCATCTCTATATTATTATATGTCTTGTATGTCTGTAGGTGAATCTCATTTGAGTAGGTTTAACTTAAATTATAATTATTTTAAGGTTTAGTATCACTCGGATAATACTTATGCCTGTTGTGTAAAAAACATTCAAATAAAAAAAGATTTAAAAAAGTCCATTTTGAAAGTGATAAAGGTAAAAATTTGAAAATTAGTAATTGAAAGTGTCTTGACCTAGGCAATAATCATGAAGTTTCAATTCAATATCTTAAGTTGTAGTTAAGATATCATGAGCTAAGTATATAACTGCAGAAATCTCAATGATGAATTCAGTTAATAGAATACTGGTAAAAGAAGTATACATTCATTAAATGAAATGGAGAAGTGAAAAACTGGTAAATGCAGAGAACAAATTGGTACGAAACTAGGCACCTGAGAGCCATGTTCCTATGGTGAAATGTGTTTGTGTTGACCTAAGCAACAACGCAATATACCGATTTCCACCAGAGAGTTACGAGACACCCTGTATAAACTAGAAAAATTATTCAACCGCTTATAATTTTTGAAAAGCATACAAAAGCGGTAGGTATAAAAATATCAAGTAATTTATAAAATTAAACTTAATTGTAGGCCTAATTCATTTACATGACCTGACCCAGTATTTTCACATTAGTATCGAAGTTTTATTGGTTTAATGGCAGGCTTTTAGATGGCCATTCATGATTCATTTAAATGTTGAAGCCATGTCGGCAGCCCGAAATGTATTATTTATTCAACTGTCATGCCTTTTACCTGTCTAATTTCAATAGCAATGTTTTATCAGACTGGACCATTTTATTGTGTTTTATGTATTCATTGTGTTAATTTCCTTTGTGTTCAGATAAAATTCTGATTATGAGAGATACAAAGGTATAAAACGGATTAATTTATCAGCGTTGTAAAATGGAAGCGGGGGTTATAAATAGTACATTAATTTATATTTCTACAACACGATTTTTGGATTGTAAAATGAAAGCTTAATATATTATATCCTACTATAATATGCTTCTGTATACTTAATTAATTCAATTTACTGATACCGTACATATCCCTCATCCATCCATATGTTGGTCCTTAATTATCAACGTAACAATTAGGACATATTCAAAATCAAAAGACTAATAAAGAACATACAATTTATAAATAATTTAAATAATGTTTACAACAAAGGAAAATGAAATTAATTATTGTATTATGTTGTCATTTGAACCATAGCTTAAAAACAACCGATATTCAAAACACGTATCTGTTGTACTTCAGTATGTATTGATTATAGATTAAGGCTTAATAAAAAATACTTTTTCGATCACAGATTTAACACATTTGTTAGTAGTGGTGAATTACACCTTCTGCGGATTTAGGGCCTGTCAGGTTTGACAGATTTATGAGGTGACGTCAGCTGACATATCTGGTGACGTCATGGGGTTTAAATGACCCGGTGACGACAACGTGACTTGAAACGCCCACCTGTAGTCTAGACATCGAATTCGGTAACAATATTAACGTTAATGTTAACAGTGACTTTAACATTGATATCAATAAAATAAAGATCATTCTATCAAAATAAAAAACCTTAGATTACAAAATTTTGCAATTTAAATATAGGTTGCTTCTTTTTTATCTTTATTTATTTAAAACATCTGAGGTAATCATGGTATTTTTACTTGTAAATTTCTGCATTGTGATAGCGCAGGAAAGTGTATAACCCGCAGAACTCACCATATACACGCAAAAAGTATTCTTTGTATTTATGCTTTCCTTGTGTAATAGTTATAGTGTGTAATAGTATGCATAGTAAAATTATGGAGCGGCAGTTCAGTGATAGCTCTGGCCTCACAAGCCAGCGGGCCCCGGTTCCATCCCTGGCGACGAGAAGTTCTGCACAAACCTGAGCGGTCGTCTATATAGGTATAGCCTATGTGACTTAATAACATGACCGTACCTCGCTGTCTTTAAATCTTCGCACAGGCCTATTGGCCCATGGTGAGGGTAGTAGAGGTTAAAAAATTAGAATATTTCTGTACGTAATGAATAAATGCAAATTTTTTTATCAGTGTTTCCCAACCTTTTGGTACCCGCATACCACCTGAGGCTTTTCAATTTTTTGGCGTACCACCAAAACTCGAACATCCCCCCACCCGCCTTACAAACACAGCCGGAGAGAGCCTAGGTTATGGTTTTCCTTTTCATAGGCCCCTAATTAGAAGTCTGAGAAAAAAATGAAACTAACAAATGTTAGTTTCATTTTTTCAATTGTTTTAAATTGTTTTAATTTGTTAACTGAGCTGACCAAAACTGCTGTCGGCATCACGTAGTTCTAAAGAGCTATTTTTTCGTGTATTTAATTTTTTTCATCCTTTGTCTCTCGCGTACCACCTGAAATGCTAGCGTACCACCGGTTGAGAAACACTGTTTTAGATGATATGTTACACATAAACATTTGGAGAGTAGTATACATTTACATGATGGATAACCCAAACCAGCATCTTAATTTTCAAATACATTACAACATTTTTTTTAATTACAAAAAAAATTTAGATTTTAAATAAAGTTGTAAGGCATATTTAATTAAAACTTACCAAACATTTGAAAGTCCACATAATAAGTTGTTCTGCTGTTTACATCTCTGCTTTGTGGCGGAAGACTAAGTATAATGATTATAGTAGAAGCATTTTACATTGTTAATACGAAAAATGGAGAAGTACTGCTAACTTCATTACTGTACTTTAAATGGATAAATCCATTTTTTGTTCGCTTATTTGCATAAAATAAAGCAGTACAAGTAGCAGAATAATCATTAAAATTTAGAAATCCATCTAAGTATTTACTAGTGAAGTCCTGATGGAAATATGATGAATAATAGTAAGTTGTGGTAAGAATATAGCCTATAAGGTGGAGAGTTTGGGGGTGGGGGAGGAAGGTAGTGGGAGGTTAAACACCAAAAGTACACAGTTTCTAAAAGTATATTCAACCAAAATCTGATAAAATCAAAATTTGGTGCATGATAACATCTTAGCAAAGCGTATGTTTGGTATTGTGCTTTGTAAAATAAATAGAATCGTTATAGGCCTAGCCTTGCTAAAGTACAATATCTTTTAAAAGTCACTTTTTTATTTCCCACTTCCATCACGTCACTGTAATCGCCACTGTTAACATTTGTTCACAACTCGCTGTGTACAGGTCGTCTACATTGTTTCAGGCCAAGCTGGGACATTTAAACCCCGTGACATCACCAGCTATGTCAGCTGACGTCACCTACTACGTCACATCCACCTCATAAATATATCAAATTTAACATTCCATAAATATCCGCAGGAGCCCTACTTCGCATCTACATTTGTCAAAACAAATTACACGCGTTTAGGGAATTCTAAGTGCTAACTTATTTTAAATTAATCCTTGTGTTAATTTCAAATATTAGTATACTCATTAATATAGATGTATTCCCTATTGTTTTGGTAAATACTTTAGAATTTGGGGTTTTCTAAATATTTTTTTCCGGTGTTTGTTTTTATGAAAATATTTAGTAGTGTATATATATATATATATATATATATATATATATATATATATATATATATATATATATATATATATATATATAAGTAGTGTGAAATTGGGGATGCTGGGCCAGTTCAAGGTCACCTGAGGGATGACGTCATCGAGGTCAATGACCTCACCGATGACGTCATCGATAACGCAATCGATGACGTCATCACCAATGACGTCATTTCGATGACGTCACACCCATGACGTCACAGAAATGACGTGCCGATGACGTCATCACCCCTTACGTCATCAAAATGACGTCACCGACGCCACTAAGGTCAAGGTCACGCCGAAACTTAAAATTTTTTGGCACTTTTGCCGTTTCTCGCACTACGCTCCGAGTTTCAGTCCGAGTCCCAGTGACCTTGACCACTTGGAGCGAATATTCGACGAGAAACGGCAAAAGTGCCAAGTTAAACCTGAGTTTCTGACATGACTCCTCCTAAATGGACAATCGGTAATCCCTCAGGTGACCTTGAACTAGCACAACACCCCCAATTTCATATTACTGTGACCTTGAAAACCTAACAACGGAGCGCCGACACCGATGCGCACGCCACGACAGCCACCGAGTGACTGACTGTCAGGCTCTGTGTACTTTAGGTACATCGGCTTGAGAGACTAAGACTCTAAACTGTCAGGAATGGGAGTAACTAACTGAATTTTGCAAGGAAAAGTCAGTTCATTCAATATTCTAAACAAATCTTCATCTGTAAAACTTACATTAGTCTGTTTGGTATAAAACCTAGGGTGTCCGAGCAACAGTTTGCGCCACTTAGCTAAAGTTGAAACCCTTTTGACTTTGAGTGGTGGACAGTGAGCAACTAATAAAGTCTTAACACGGCTAAGTTTCTTACCTAAAGCGTCCCGCGACATGGCTTCCCCTCACAAAAGTCCGCACAATACTGAGAGACTGCTTCTAGCGCATGAGTCAAGGGAAAAGAGGTGGGGGAAACAGCAGGAGTGGGGAAAGGTCAGAGTGGTGGGGGAAGGTGAGGTTGTACGCTGGAGTATAGCATCACTTCACCATGAGCTGTCCTACAGTCAACACACTGTTCTCTTGGCCCAAGTTGGCACTAGAAGAAACATTTCTGTACAGCTTAGGCTGTGAGAGCCGAGGAAGCAAAGTCAAAGTGGAAATTGTGTTAAACTCCAAGATGAAGAGTCTCCTAAATAAACTAATTGTATCCCTGCAATCCCCTATAACTTTAGAGAAATACCACTTTATAAAGCGACACCTTATTCTTAGGCAAAACGAAGTGGAAATGGAAAAGATTACAGTAAAATTAATTTAACTTAAAATCTGGACTGGGCACTCATAGCGATACCACGTGGCGTGCAAACGCCACCCTAAACATTACAAGTTAGGTTATTGAGCACCTCTGGTACGATAACCGACGTGCTAGAGTTAAAGTGTAATGACCATGAGTCAAAACACTGAAATACTACAAGTCGATATCGTCCCAGAGGTAAAGTGTAGTGACCTACACTTAACACATCTTGCGCGAGTGACGGGCGCGCCCGTCATGTGCAGTCGGCACACCTGGCGTTTGGCGGGCGCGCCCGTCATGTGCAGTCGGCACACCTGGCGTTTGGCGGGCGCGCCCGTCATGTGCAGTTGGCACACCTGGCGTTTGGCGGGCGCGCCCGTCACGTTGGCATAGCAACAACCTTCGTTCAGTGTGAGCTTAGCCGCGGTGAATTAACTTGTAAGAACTTGTAAAATTACTTACATATAGAGAGCTAGAGAACACCGAGACGCACCGCATGGAAGCCGGAGACATACTGGCGGAGCTGTGTTGTGCAGCCTAGGGACCCAGTTGTGGTGGGGGTATATAGCCAACACTTAGAGTAGAAGTGTTGTGGGTGACCTTGACCCACTTAACCTACCTGACCCCCCCCCCGCGAGCCCCCCCCCGCGAGCCCCCCCCCGCGAGCCCCCCCCCACCCCCACCCACACCCCCTCCCCCACCCCTGATATCCTGGGCGTGGCAGCCCCGGTGGGGATATAAGGCGGCCCGGCCACAGCCGGCTCGCAGTCCGCTCCCGCGCGTTGAACGTGAACGATCGGGACGGACCGCCATAGGCCTCACTAAACAGTGAATGGCGCCTTCACTGTTTAGCGAAGTCTACTCTAACTTTAAGACTTGTATTAGTTGTAAGATATTGCGCTTGCGTTTGGGTATTGGGAATTGTTTTATATGAGAGTGTTTCACTTGTACCCTATGTCTCCTGTGTGTCTTTTATCCTGTGTGTCTTGTTTCTCATATGTGTTTAATGTGTATGTGCTTGTTTCAGCATTGACTACGTTGAGCTCAATTACGTGTTGTAAGTGTGTTATATTTATCTAAAGTGTATACGCTTGTTTTAGCATTCCCCCTTGAGCTTTTTTCAATGCTCAAAGTAAATTGTAACTTCAGGGAACGGGAGTAGGCCCCCGTGTAAAGCCACTTTTCATAATTGTTAGGCTCCTCTCAGGCATGCAACAGGTTGCGGCTGGGGTTATGGGAGCATGTCCGTTTGTACGCTGGCAAGCAAAAGGTTGTGGCGGCCTCTGCACTCGGACCGAGGACGTAAGCCACTAGGGTGTCCTCAGTTAGTTTCCCTTCTGGAAACTCAAAATTACGTAAATGAATCTTTGTTAGCTATTTGTGTTTTTAGTCCCCAAGGCCCCCGAACATTCGTGGTTCGCCATGGATGTACGGGGGCCGAAATTTTTTAATGTCCGTGTGGCCTTGACCCACATAGGACTTGTAAAAATTTACTGCATTGCTAAATTAAAAATATTAAAGATAGGGTTACGGGAGTAGGCCCCCGTGTAAAGTCGGTTTGAAGTATTGTTAGGCTCCTCTCAGGCATGCAACAGGTTGCGGCTGGGGTTGTGGGAGTATGTCCGTTTGTACGCTGGCATGCAAAAGGTTGCGGCGGCCTCTGCACTCGGACCGAGGACGTAAGCCATTAGGGTGTCCTCAGTTTGTTTCCTCATGGAAACTCAAAATTATTTAAACGAATCTTTGTTAGCTATTGAAAAGACATTGCAGTAAATGTTTACAAGTCTCGCGTGGCGAAGGGTACACGACATTGGATGTTGCCTTGTTGTCATAGTTGGGTCTCTTCGGAGGCTACAGCGATGACAACCCAAGTGCCCCACACCCCCATAGGGGGGTGTGGGGCTTAATTTTTTTAAAGTTTTTTCGTGACCTTGACCTAAATATATAAATTTTTTCAAAGTCTTTAACAGTCAGGTCTTATTAACACAGTTAATACATTAAGGTCTTTTAAAAAATGTAACAGTTAGGTATTAACACACAAGTTTGGAGTTGTTTATAGTTGGGTCTCTTGGGAGGCTTCAGCGATGGCAACATAAATGCCCCAAGTTGGGGTTATTTTTTTTTGAAAAAGTGCGAGCCCCCCCCACCCCCACCCCCACCCCTGATATCCTGGGCGTGGCAGCCCCGGTGGGGATATAAGGCGGCCGGGTGGCATGCACTTCTCATTCCTGTCCAGGTTCCCGTACCGGACGGTCCTCTCTCGCTCCTGAGAATTTGTTTACTTATTTCAATCTTCTTTTCATATTTACTCTTTTCATATTTACTCTCTTCATTTATTCGCTTCATCAAGATGGGTCTTAAGCTCAAGAATTACCCACCAGCTTCTTCAACCTCGGCCAACACGCCTCAGCCCTCATCGTCCTCCGCTCCGATCCTAGAATATCTCACGACAGCGCAGATTCTGAGCTGTCTGACGATGCCGCCGCCGCCGCCACCGTAGCCTGCCTCGATGCCCAGCCTGTCACCATTGCCACCAACATTGGAAGAGGTTGGCGCACCTGCAGCATCGGAAGAGACTAGCGCACCTGCAGCATCGGAAGAGGCTGGCGCACCTGCGGCATCTTCAAGAAACCCCAGCGGACAAGTCCTGATAGCTTCTCCAGCACTCTCGCTGCTATCAGACTCAGGATCGGAGTCTGCGGTGTTCGAAGAGGCGTCAAGGTCGAGGATAACCCCCTACAGTCGAACTAAGAAAATCCTATCCTACACCAAATCCCAATGTCCCTTACCCATATCCCCCATGCCATCCACACCAACCAAACCACCCCGTAAATCCATCTTTTCCCCTGAACTTCCCTCCATAGACCCAACACGCTCTCCTACCCCACCCAAAATTGTTTGCTCCATTCCTCTTGACCAATCTTTGCCCCTTCAACCCCCTTCCAGCTCCATTCCTTCTAGCCAGCCTAAATCGGAGAAGCTCCAAGACACTACAGTAAAGCGTCCAACACAGAAACGTAAGCGCGTTAAAGCCCCTGCTGGCAAGGGTAAAAAATGCGATTACGCTCGGTTTTCAAGTGTGTTTGGGGTGTTGTGTTGCCAGAACCTTGCCTGTGCAGAAGGGGATCGCTGCCAACGACACCTCAAAAGTACAGTCAAATTTTGGCAATTCAAACCCTACACTCTTTATATTAGGCCTAAAACGTCCAAGTTCAGACATCCCCACGGCCCGCAACCGCGTGATATTAGAAGGCTAAAGGTTGATGAAAAATATTATTTTATTGGTCAAACCTATGGAGCGGGTAATAAGAAAGTAGACATTGTTGTAAAAGGTGAAGGCCGTCTTTGTACAATGCAAGTACCACCTCGGATGGTACAAAGAGAATTTTTCATCCCTAAAGCCTATCTAATACGACGGGAAGGATGCCAAACCGTGTGGGAAATGGACTAGGACATGGGCCCACTAAAAAAAAAAATCAAAATTGATAGGTTGTGTTGGACAATATTTATAAGTCTTTTTCCAAATTTAGTCTTAACCCTCTTAAAGTAAGGGAGAGGGATATTATACAAGTCAAGTAATAAAAAAAAAAAAACACTTGACTTGTATAATACTTTAACCTGGCGGTGATGTAAAGTCACTGGGACAATCTCAAACCGTGTCCTTGAGGGTGAAGACTAAGTTACAAAAATCTTTAACAAATAAAAACTTACCTCCAAACACTTGTAGCTTGCTACAAGTGTTTGGAGGTAAAAATTTTTCAAAGTTTAAACGACCTTGACCCACATAAATTACTGTTAAAAGTAAAGTGCTAACCTTACAACTAATGTCGTGTATCACGTGATACCCCCCACTTTAACGCTCTTAATAAGCTTGTATGAGCCGTTCATTTGCTTCAGTCTGTTTCTGTACTCCGTGGTAAACATGTCACGGTACAATTACAAAGGTGGTGACTTCTTGATAGATCAACACAATGCTTGGGAAGTGCTAAACCGTCATAGAATGGAAGTTGAGTACTGTATAAGACGAGATGGGTCTACATTTTATCTATGTATTATAAACAACCAAACTTATAAGTATGAACACTGGACAAAAATTAATTATAACAACATAGATGAGCTGTTTGCTTGGGTTTTTGAGGTGTGTAAAGTTATTGAAGAAACCAAAATGATGGGTGTGCTAAAGGTATGTAAAACCGATGACCGCGAAGACTAAGGGATATTTAGTGGAAGTCCTTTAGCCCCCCCCCCCTTATAGCTTCCACCCCCTCCCCCACCCTGCCCCCCACCACTACAAATAGGTATATAAGGAGTGGTAATCCACTGTCCGCTCATTCAGCTTGCAACCGTTAAGCCGAACGCCATGTCTTCAGCTTCTTCTTCTAACTCCACCTCAGGTGTTGGGCCAATCCGATCGGGGCCTTCATCAAGGAGTCGTGTCCGGTTCTCCGGCTTTGGTCCTGTGAGGAAGGAGTTGCGAAGCAGCGGAGCCTCTCAACCAACCACGACGGACGCATCAACTCAGACTTCACCAAGCATCATCGAGTGGTACAATGAAGTCATAGAGCAAAGGGACAGAATGCTAGAGAATACTCGCAGTGAGCTACTTCATATCCGGAGTAAATGGGAAAAACTAATTAGGAAGTGTGAAAGCCTGTTGGACAGTGATGATAGTGAGGATGAGAGTGGATAGGTGTGTGGGTAAAGACTTGGACTGGGACTTGTGTGTTTGTATGAATGTGTGCGTGAATGTGAAATACAGAGCGGGGGATAGATCACTCTGTGGCTATGGACTAACATGCCACTTAGTGATCTATCCCCCGTTCTGGTAATGTTTTTGGATGGCCTTGACCCACTTTACCAAGGCTAGCCAGTACCCCCACCACTGATAAGTGTATATATACGGGTATTGATGTGCAGTTTGGTTATTCTGCTTTGTACCGCTTAGCTGAATACTACACTTTTAACATGGCTTCCAACTCTCGGGCTTCTTCTTCTTCAAGAAGGCGTGCTGCCAACGTCCTGCCTGCTACTCGTGGACCTGCTCGACCATTCCATAGCATAACTGTTGCTCGGGCAAACGCCTGCAAAGCTCCGATGCTACGGACCTTGCTGGAGGTGAGTCAAGACGGGCAAGGCTTGCTCAGTCCTGGTCAACGGCAGGAGCAAGAGAGGCGTACGGCGTACTTCAAGCTGCAGGCTGTAGTCCCCAGCTTGAAGTTAGGCGATCCTAGAGTGGCAAGCATCACCGAGGCTGCGGAGTATATATCACATCTCCATAGTGTTTTAGAAGTAAAGGACCAACAAATTGAAAACCTAAAAGAACAATTGAAACAATTTAACTTTAACCCGATGGAGTTTGTAGAAACGGAGATGAGTGATAGTGACGATGAAGGTAGTGAATATATATTAGGTATGTAATGAAAAGACAGGGACATGTGTGTGTGTGTGTGTGTGTGTAGAATACAGAGCGGGGGATAGACTACTTTGCGGCAATGGACTAACATGCTGCTTAGTGGTCTATCCCCCGCTCAAAGGGTAGCATTGGATGACCTTGACCCACTTATAAGCAAGGACAACCGGTTAACTGGTATAAAAGAGGGGGTCTGTACATTTTGACTTCATTCTGCTTTGGACTTTCCAGTAGAACGCTAGAAAAATGAGTGGATCTCTTCTTGGTGCTAACTTGGACAGGTATACTGTGATGGTGCATTATGAAAACTGTAGAGACATGTTGACGGCTGTGTATGAGTGTTTGGTGAGAAGGATTTTTCAAGAAAACTGCGAATTTATGTTAGCGTGGAAAAGAAACTTGTTTGTTGATGGTCATGCTACAATGCAAAGCATGAACCACCTCCATGTGTTAAAAGTAGGACATCATAATTTGGACGAACTGGACGATATGTTTAGGGAGCTGGAGTGTTTGATACATCAGGAATGTAAACCTTGTGAAATTGAAATTTTTAAATTGGATATGGAATTAGAATAAAATGTGTTAAACAGGACTCGAACTTGGACTTGATTGAGGTTGTGTAGAACAGAGCGGGGGATAGATCACTTTGCGGCAATGGACTAGCATGCTACTTAGTGGTCTATCCCCCGCTCAAAGGGTATTTTTACGTGACCTTGACCCACATAAATTGTATAGTTGGTGGGGGTATAAAAAGGGCAAACCAATTGGATAGATACACCACTTTCATACCATGGCTCCACTTGACAACACCGTGTTCCATCGCGACAGAATTCTTTCAATTCTGGAGGTAATACCTGTAGAAGTTATAGAAGCAGAGGACCAACTACCTGCGGTTGATCAGGAAGAGGAGGAGGAAGAAATAATGGATATTGAAACGGACTCTGACGAAGCTGGTTCAACGGACAATGAAGTGGACTTGCACGCCTACGAAACATTAGAGTCATCATCTGAGTCGGAAATGGAATTCCAATTGGAAATTGAAGAAGAAGAAGAAGAACAAGACACTCCTCATCGTCCAATGGATAGGATGTTAGTTGCCAGAAGAATTATGTATTGTCATCGCTGCCTATTCCGTGATGAGGATGATTCCGACTCTGATGGTGATGTTTCACCTTTGTAAAAAGCTTAAACAAAAGTTAAAAAAAAAGAATGTGAGCGGGGGATAGAGCACTTTGTAGTAAATGATGCTGCTTAGTGCTCTATCCCCCGCTCAAAATAATAATTCCAAATGACCTTGACCTATATAAACTTACTCAAACAGACGTCTTTGAAAAAAACTTGTACAAATTATTGAATCTAGACCAAATATCATCAATTTATCAAGCCTACTGATAAATGTATTACAAACGGTTGTGTAAAGGCTAAATTTAGCACATGATTGATAACCTGTTTCTATATGACGTCACTTTCCCCACCTATCTGCCTCGGATATAAAGGGTCCTGGTCGAGCGCGCTGCTCATTATTGCGTGGACATTCACAGAGTGTGCATTCAAAGCCAAACTGTTTGAAATGGCTCTTTGCGACATTTGTGGGGAAATCTTTCAAGACGAAGATCTTTTCACCCTACACAGAGAATTACATGAAGACGAAGATAGAAAAGAAGATATTACCATGGATGAAATAGACTTAGACTCAATTGACCGGTTTTTGGAAGAGCACCAGAAGCAGACGGACTACTGGGACAGCTATCTACAGCAAATGCAAAGAAGAAGACCTAGTGTGATCCAATTTGCTGGTGCTGGACCATCTACTGCTAGAAGACCTTTTGAAGAAGAAGACACTGAAGAAGAGGACATTGAAGAAGAGGACACTGAAGAAGAACTGGAAGATGTGAAACAACTGCGCACCACGGCCTTGCCAGGACGAGTTGTAACACATTTCAAAATTAATAATGTTCAATTGGAACTGGAAACATTTATAACCCAGGCTAAGGAACTTGTTGGTGGAACCTTGAGGGAAGAACTACAAAGATTAAATTTTATTAAATTTGGAATGGTGTTAGAGGCTATGTTTAACAATACTGATGGTGAAACAGCATTGAGAGCGTTCATTACCAAAAACCGAACCCTTACCTTCACCTCCAACATCGATGATATTATTGAAGAATGCTTGGAGGAACTTATAACCAAACTTCAAGAACATGAAGGAAGAGGATCTGGATGGACTTTGTCATCAATTGAAGGTATGGATGTAAGGGTTCATAAGCATGGATATGGTTTAAGGGGTAGTAGTTTTATCCCTCTACCAAAGAAAATCCAAAACACCAACTCGTGTAGGAATGTGCAAAATGAAGGTAATGAATGTTTTAAATATGCAATGATAACCAAGTATGTTAAAGATCATCCTTGTAGAGTTGGTAGAGAATATTACGAGAATGAACACCGCTACAACTTCCAAGGTCTCACCTACCCAGTTACCTTGAAAGACATTGACAAATTTGAAAAGAAAAATCCTGGCGTTTCAGTCAATGTTTTTGGTCTGGATGATTCGAACAACGTTTATCCTTTGCGGGTAGTAAAAGATGAGCAAAGAAACCACACGGATTTGCTATTGATAACGAAGGGTGAAATTTCCCATTATGTATGGATAAAGGACTTTGTAGCCTTGGTATGGAATCAATTATCAAAACATAAAAGTAGGTTAACAGTGTGTAAAAGATGTTTCTGCTTCACATATAAAGAACTAAGACGTGGAGGATCAGAAGGGTTGATTGAACACAAAAGACTTTGTAACGAAAATTATGAAGTAAAGATTAGTCTGCCACCACCATCTCGAGCGTTTATCCAATTTAATAAGACAGTTAACCAATATAGGATTCCACTAGTGGTCTACGCAGATTTTGAATCAACGTTAGTACCACAGGAGCTGTCGGACGGTGAAGTGACTAGAAGAACAAAATATCAGTTGCATCAACCCAACAGTTTTTGTTTACTAGTTAAATCAACCTTGTCTGAAAACCAATTGCAAGACTATGGTTTAACATCCACTCCAATACTCTACCGTGGTGAAGAAGCCGCTAAGTATTTCGTAGACCTGTTGTATGACATTGCTGAAAAGGTACAACGCTTGTATGGTAATGTCGTACCTATGGAACCTTTGAATGAGAATCAACAAGAAGAATACAATATGGCATCAAGATGTTATCTATGCGAAAAGAGCTTCAGTGAAGAAAATCCAAAAGTAAGAGACCACGATCACCTGACAGGGTTATACAGAGGAGCTGCTTGTAATTTATGCAATATAAATTACAAACTGCCATACTTTATTCCTGTCGTTTTACACAATCTTAGCGGCTACGACTCTCATTTTATTATCCCAGAGTTAGGAAGAGATGACGGTAGAATTGATGTTCTTGCTACAACTTTGGAAAAATACATCAGCTTTTCAAAAACAGTAGGCAAAATTAAACTTCGCTTCGTAGACTCTTATAGATTTATGGCATCTAGTTTGAGCAAATTGTCTGAGAACCTAAGAAGAGAAGACTTAAAAGAAACCAGCAAGATTGTACCTGAAGATAAATTGGACCTAGTATTACGGAAAGGAATTTTCCCCTATGATTATATAACATCTACAGAAAAGTTTGAAGAAACCAGTCTGCCACCGATTGAAGCCTTCAATAGCAAATTAAACGAAAGTGAAATCTCCGTTGAAGACTACAATCATGCTTGTAATGTTTGGAACCAACTAAACATTCAAACCTTAGGGGAATATTCTGACTTTTATATAAAATTGGACGTAACTCTGCTGTGCGATGTGATGGAAGAATTCAGAAACACCTGCTTCTCCGCCTATGGACTGGACCCTCTACACTCGTACACATCTCCAGGATTAGCATGGCAAGCTATGCTAAAGTCAACCAACTGTCGATTGGAACTTCTAACAGATATAGATATGGTGCTCATGATGGAATCTGGTGTACGGGGCGGTTTGACACAAGCTGTAACACGTCATGTCAAAGCCAACAACAAGTACATCCCCGGCTTCGACGAGCAACAACCATCGGTCTACCTTGGCTACTTTGACGCAAACAACCTTTATGGTTGGGCAATGTCAAATCCGCTTCCCTACGCTGACTTCAAATGGATCGACCCGGCCACCATCGAAGACATCTCACAGATTCCAAAGGATGGTCCAAAAGGCTATATTTTGGACTGTGATTTTGAATACCCGGAGCACCTTCATGACCATCACTACGACTTGCCTCTCCTAGCCAAGACTGAAGTTTCACCGACAGGAAGTTGGCCAAAATTGATGATGACCTTGGAGAATAAAGATCGGTATGTGGCTCACTACTGGGTAGTTCAACAGGCTCTTGAATTGGGTCTACGTATAGTGAGAATTCATAGAGCAATTGAATTCACCCAGTCTTGTTGGTTGAAACCATATATTGATTCCAACACTACAAGAAGAGCTGCAGCGACAACAGCATTTGAAAAGGACTTCTATAAATTAATGAACAACGCCATCTTTGGAAAGACCTTGGAGAACAAAAGAAAACACAAAAATGTAAAATTAGTGAGTGATCCTAGGAAATTGGAAAAATTAGTGCAAAAACCAAATTTTGGAACATTTATGATTATAAACGAAAATCTAGTCGCTGTCAGTATGAAGAAAACAACAATAGTCATGGACCGTCCGTTATACATAGGTATGTCGATTTTGGACATCAGTAAAACCCTGATGTATGATTTTCATTATAACAAAATGGTTAAACACTACGGAAGGGAAAACATTGGAGTCGCATACATGGATACGGACGCGTTTATCTACTGGATAAAGACTTTGGACATGTATGAAGACCTAAGGACTTTTCCATACAAAGAAGATTTCGACTTTTCTGACTATCCGAAGAACCATCCAAATTTTAATGAAAGAAATAAAAAAGTAATTGGAAAATTCAAAGATGAAGCAAATGGAATGCCTTTAGAAGAAATAGTGGTGCTGATGGCGAAATTGTATTCATTTAAGATGTACCACGAGAACAACACACCGACAGTCAAGAAAGCAAAAGGAGTGAAGACATCTTATTTGAAAAAAACACGTGACATTTGACCACTACAAGACTTGTTTATTTGAAGATACTACGATATCAGCAACATTCAACAATATCCGAAGCTTCAAGCATCAAGTCTACAGTGTCACCGAAATTAAAAAAGCGCTGTCAGCTCGGGATGATAAAAGACACATTATGCCCGACAAAATCCACACTCTTCCTTTTGGCCACTACTCTCTAAACCCTATCAACTTGTAACCTATTCTTCGTCCTTCTACAACTTCGACCTTATTCCTTTTTCCTTCCGTAAAAAAATGGGGAACACGGCAAGTCAAACGCCGTGTTCCCCATTTTTTTACACAAGTTTGGATGACCTTGACCTATATAAATGATGTGAATATTTAAGACAACATTCATTGTGATTATACATGTGACACAACAAACATTGAAACCTGCAATATGAAGGACTTGAAGTAACAAATTGTCAACGAACTTCATAAACCTGCAAGAAGAAAGTTTCCACGAAGAAATACGGTGATAAAAGGGATTAATGATTTATATCAAGCGGATTTAATCGAAATGATTCCTTATAGCAAACAAAATAAAGGATATAAATACATATTGACTGTTATTAACTGTTTTTCAAAAATGGCTGATGCTTTACCGTTAAAAGATAAAAGCGGCAAAAGTGTTACAAAAGCAATGGAAATAGCTATACAAAGAGACAAACATACTATTAAACATTTACAAACAGATGATGGAAAAGAATATTTTAATAAGGAATTTGCAAATTTAATGAAAAAACACAATATAAACCATTACTCAACCAATTCAGAAGTAAAAGCCTCAATAATCGAAAGATTCAACAGAACTTTCAAAAGTGCAATGTATAAAATGTTTTCCAACAGAGGATCGCACATATGGATTGATATGTTACCAAAACTTATAAACGATTACAATAACAAATTTCATAGGACTATCGGGATGAAACCAAACCAAGTAACTAGTAAAAATGAAAACCTTGTATTAAAACGTATAAAAACGAATACTAAACCAAAAGTTGAAAAACTAAAGCCTAAAAAATTTAATGTGGGTGATAAAGTGCGAATAAGTAAATATAAAGGTGTATTCAGTAAAAGATATCTGCCAAATTGGACCAATGAGGTTTTTACTGTATTCAAAGTACAACCTACAGTACCTGAGACATATATTTTAAAAGATAATAAAGGACAATTGCTTGAAGAAGGGTTTTATGGACATGAAATGTTAAAATCAACAGTAGGCGATGTATATTTAGTTGAAAAGGTGTTGCAACGGAAAAAAGATAAGGTCAAAGTACGATGGTTAGGATTTAATAAGACGGAAGATTCTTGGATACCTAAAAAGGATTTGATATAACGATAGAGAATCATTTTAGGTTGAACCATTACAAAGGATGGAGATAGTACCACAAAAAGAGAGTTTTACTATTAATAATATAGATGAACTCACAGTGGATAATTCAGAATTCAATAGTGGGAAACATGGCAATTTGTTACCAAACACCGTTCGTTGTCTGGTTACCGGACCTTCCAACTGTGGAAAAACTAATGTAGTATTCAATTTGATTACAAACCCTAAAGGATTACGTTTTAACAATCTATATGTATTTTCAAAATCACTACAACAACCAAAGTATCAATTATTGGAAAAGATACTGACTAATGTGCCCGAAGTTAAATATTTAAAGTTTAATGCAAGCGAGAGTGTCATGCAACCACAAGAAGCTAAACCATTCTCCGTGTTCATATTCGACGATGTATCTTGTGAAAACCAAAACACAATAAGAAATTACTTCGCTATGGGTCGACATAACAACATAGATAGCATTTATATTGGTCAAACTTACAGCAAAATACCAAAACAACTCATTAGAGAAAATGCAAACATGTTAATTGTATTTAAACAGGACGAAACCAACCTAAAACATATATATTTTGATCATGTAAATGCGGATATGACATTTGAACGATTTAAAGAGTTATGTGGAAAGGCTTGGGCTGAAAAGTATGGGTTCCTAACAATTATGAAGGAACAACCGCTAAACAATGGTCGATACAGGATAGGATTTGATAAATTTATATTAATACATTGAACGTGGTATAAAACATTCATTGTTGTACAACACGTCTTGCTACAAACATGGTTAACCAAGAAAAATTAGTAAAAGAAATAAAATCACTTAGTGATTCTATTCGGGCTAAAAACAGAGCATTGAAACTAGGTATTAGCGAGAGGGAGAAATTCCTTGAATCTACTTTTAAACCCATTACTGAACCCTTGAAACAATTAAACAAAAAATTCGCGAAACCTGTATTGGAAGGAGATGCGATTGCACCTATCACAAAGTTTGAAAGAGAAAGTGTAAAATATGAAGGTTTTAGTGATGAAGACCCGGAATCCTCTACATACAGCGGCTTTACCGGAGCAGAATCTGAAAGAGAGCTAGAATCACCAGGATATAGTGAAAGGGGACCTGAAGAAGCACCAACTGCTAGTGAAGAGGAAAAAAGAGAAGAGGCAAGAGAAGGACCGTCAAACATAAGCTTGTTGGGTGAAAACATTCATAACAAAGGACCTTTAGGAAGGAAATACATGGTAAAAATGTTACTGGGAACAATTCCTAATAAGAATTACCATAGTTATGGAGCGAGATTAACAGAAGATGGTTTAATGATAGGTAATAGCCCGTTAAACGTTGACGAACATGATAATATTGTCATTGGTGATCAAAGGTATAAGGGCACAAAAGGATTATTTGAATTATTATTTGAAAATAAGCCTTCAGTATCGTTAGTGAAAGAAAAAGACATGGAAGCATATAAAAATATTTTGGAACAGACAAATGCATATAGGAGAAAGTATTTACCTGACCAGCCTCCTTTTAGATCTAAGTCTTTAAGATATAAAGAATTTGTATCCAAGTTAATACCAACTAGAAGACAAACAATGCCGTTAACACAAAGAAAACCTGTAAAACGAAGATTTATGGCATCCACTTTGGATGTAAGTGCTCAGGAACGAAGAAAAAGAAGTAAGTCCGTTACGGGTACAGGTTTAATGAAGAAATTATATAACACAAATGTGATTTATTATAATAACATCAATAAATTGGTGGATAGAATGAAACTAATACATGAAGCTAAAGAAGCGGGTCATACTGGATTGGAAAACGAATGGGTGGCTTTAGTGGATGAACTCCGAAACCGTGGGGTAATCTCATAAAAATGCGTTACTCCTTAGAGTACTATTCAGTTGCACCATGAGTGTTGACAAGTTCGGACGTTACTCCTCGGATGGGTTATATTATGCGAATAATTTAAAAAGAAGTGCTGGTTTACCACAAACACCTGATGGAGATTATGATATGAGTAATAAAAGGTTAAAAAACATAAAAGATCCTTCGGATGAAAACGATGCAATAAACTTAAAAATATTAAAGGAAAAGATATCGCCAACATTAAAACTACAAAATAACACATATGACGCGGAAGATCATAGAATTATCAACGTTGGTAAACCAAATGAAAATGGTGATGCGATAAACAAAGGTTATTTGTCATCTGAATTAAAAAATACGTTAAAATTCAATGGGAAAACGTATAGTGCCAACAATAAACGTATATCCAACGTAGATGACCCTAAAGATGCAAAAGACAGCGTAAATAGACGCTATTTACATTCCTTGATACCTGAAAAGACAAAAGATGGATTTTCTTTTTATAAATTTGTTATTAATGATATAGGTTATCCAAAAACTGAAAACGATGCTGTAAATCTAAAATATATTAAAGATCATTGTATCATACGTGATGTAGGGGTTATAGATTGTTTTAATAATTGTTTAGCAAATGTTAAAGATGGTTCGGCGCCATCAGATGGTGCAACAGTGGGTCAAATGATGGAAACCTTAAAACAAGAAACATCTGGATTTGTAAAACAATACCAAGTAGTATCGCGGAAAGGGGATGTATTTGTGCAGGGAAATGAAAAGTTTACATTACTTGAAGAAAAGAATAATGCTTGGGATGGTAAAGGAAAGAAATTATCATATATAGGTATGGGTACAGAATTCTTTGATGTTCCAATTGTAGCACAAACTATATGTTCTAATCCATATAATGATGAACCTTACATATGTAGGTTTAAAAAAAATACGTAACGTATCTCCTGGTATCAACGATTTCGATTGTGTTGTAGTTAGTCAATCTTTGATATTAGATAAACCAACTGGTGATATTTTTAATGCAGATGATAAGAAAATAGGTAATTTAAAACAAGGAAGTGATCCAAATGATGCTGCAACTGTAGGACAGGCTATAACAACTTCATTAAAGGACCATAAAGTATATACTTGTAATAATAAACGTATTACAGGACTTAAAGACCCTCAACATGTGGATAATGCTGTTACTGTTAATTTTCTTATTAAAGTTTTAGGAAATGCATTATTTGATATGTTCAATATTATTGCAACCCGTACACGTTGGGGTAATTGGGTGTCTGAATCCGAGAGAGGTAATTGGATTAAAAAGGAAATTTTTAATAAATACTTTATTAACCCTAATACGCAAAAGTTTAGATCATCAGATTGGGGTGATATTGATATTTAATATAACAACACAATAAACTACTTCATTTATGTCCAACTCGTCATAGAGTTAACACATAAGTTGTACATTGCGGTTATAAAAGGACAATAATGACATTCCAGTACATCAGTCCATATCGAGACACTGTAAGGAAAGGAGGCGGTATTACGTCCACAGCGGTTTCTCTGTTAAGTAAAGCTTTAAATCGTATTCCAGTAGGATCTATCGTAAATAGAGCAATAGACGCTTTACCATACGAATTTCATATACCGGGAGGTTATCAGTATTGCGGACCAGGAACTAAATTGAAAAAACGACTGGAAAGAGGTGATCCAGGCATAAACAAGTTAGATCAGGCTTGTAAAGAACACGATATCGCATATTCCACGTTTGCCGATTCAAAAAATAGATCGATAGCAGACAGAAAGCTTGCGGACATAGCTTGGCAACGAGTAAAATCAAGTGACGCTAGCATAGCAGAAAAAGCAGCAGCTTTAGCAGTAACAGCAGGTATGAAGGCTAAAACAGCAGTAGGAGGTGGAAAAAGGAGGAGAAGAAGGGTAAAAAGGAAGTCAACCACAAGAAAACATGGAGGAAATATAAGAAGACGACGATCTAGCAGAAAGGGCAGGAAGAAGCCCACCGTGTGGTCAATGGTAAAAAACGGGGCAGGTCTTTACCTAAGACCTTATCGTGCATATTAAATGAAAGAAATCAATTGGTCATACCACATAAAGCATTAACCAATATTGAATTATTTAAATATATTTCCTGTTTAAAAATACCATTTTTCCGCGGTGTGTTTATGAAAGACAGTTTACCAAAGAAAATGTGGCAAAATGAGACTGGAATTGTAAATTTGGATAATACTGAAGGGCCTGGCACCCATTGGGTTTGTTATAAGAAACTAAATAACAATGTATATTATTTTGATAGTTTCGGTAATTTGCCACCACCAAAAGAACTTCAAAATTACTTTAAATCTGCTAAAAACATATATTATAACTATAAAAGAGAACAACCTGATAATACTTCAATATGCGGCCATTTATGTTTGGAATTTCTAGCTAAAAGTATCAGTCACTATTGAGATGTCTTCCTATACGGTATCATTAACAGGAAAATCGTCCACTTTACGAAGTATCCTTTTTCCAGCGTTACGCTTGCAAAAAGGAAGGTTTTGGGAGGCGGTACTATTGGATTTTACAACTTACAACTCTATTCCCAATGTTACGGAAGGTAAAAATAACGTATTGCATTATTATAAGGGAAAAGATGCCAGTGGGAAATTTACAGACTTACAAGAGTGCACGTTACCCACAGGTTCTTATGAAATTGATCATATAAATGAATTTTTGCAAACTAAAATGGGAAAAGACAATATAACATTAAAAGGTAATAATAATACGATGAAAGCTGAAATTACTTCCAAATATTATATAGATTTTACTCAACCAAACTCAATTGGTGATTTATTAGGATTTTCCAACGATGAGCCTGTTTTAGAACCAGATGTAACACATTCCGGTAAGAAAACAGTAACAATATTAAAAGTCAATAGTATAGACATAACTTGTAACATTATACAAGGAGCTTACAGGGATGGGGCTAACACCCATATTATACATACATTTTACCCAAGTGTACCACCTGGATTTAAAATTGTTGAAAAGCCACAAAACCTGGTATATCTACCGTTGAACACCACTTTCATTTCAGACATCGTGTTGAGCGTATTGGATCAAGACGGTAACTTGGTAGACTTCAGAGAAGAGCCTATTACGATTAGATTACATTTAAAATCAACACTTTAATATAAAAACCATGGGTTTAACATTTAAAAGCGAACAACCTACGGGAAACCGCATTAGTAGCTCTTCAGCTGTGGAGGAGTTAACACGCGAGAACATTCGTTTCTTAGAGAGAATTGGATTAAAATTAACCGAGTATGGATATACTGGATATAGCGCAGGGTCCAACATTCGACGAAACCCTATGGGAAAAAGAATATCACACCCACAACCCTTACACTTCATCGAAATTAAACAATAACGATGAAATTCGTATTCCCATACAAAATCAAGACATTTACACACTACCATGTGAAAGTTACTTGTATATTGAAGGACAAGTTACTAAAAAGGACGGTACTACTGTTGGTACAACAGTTCCATTTATAAATAATCCTATGGCTTTCCTATTTGATGAAATTAGATATGAAATATCAGGTGTAACAGTTGATTCCACTAAAAAAGTAGGTATTACGACAACTTTAAAAGGATTAACATCTATAACACCCAATGAAACCAATTTACTTAAACCTGCCGGATGGGTATTACCTACGATTGACACGATCACTCCAAATCCAAATGGATATTTTGATTTTCATATTCCATTACGTTTGCTGCTTGGTTTTGCTGAAGATTATAGGAAAATAATATTAAACGTTAAACAAGAATTAGTTTTGTTGAGGTCTTCTAACGATAAAGACATTATTAAAACTGCAGATAATACGACTGATGCAACTTTAGAATGGAAATTAAAATTAGACAAAATTGTATGGAGAGTTCCACATGTTAAATTAGCTGACGAGCATAGAATGCTACTTTTAAGGAAATTAAAAGCCGATCGTGATATTGTTATTCCATTTAGAAGTTGGGAATTCCATGAGCATCCCAGTTTACCTACTACGGATCGACACACTTGGACTGTTAAAACATCAAATTATGTAGAACGAGCCAGGTATATTATATTTGGTTTACAAACAGGTAGAAGAGACGACATCACTAAACATGCAGGACAATTTGATCATTGTGACTTGAAAAATATTAAAGTTTATTTAAATTCACAATTCTTTCCATACGACAATTTAAATGTGTCATTCACTAAGAAGAAATACAGTATATTGTACGATATGTACGCAAGATTCCAAAGTTCATATTATGGTAAAGCAAATACACCTTTATTATCACCTTCAAAATATTTCGATGCCTACCCAATAGTTGTAATTGATTGTTCTAAACAAAATGAATCAGTAAAATCATCAAGTGTGGATATAAAAATAGAAATGGAATTTAACTCAGCTATACCGGCTAATACAACTGCATACTGTTTAATTCTACATGATAAAATTGTAACATACACACCTCTAACTGGAATTGTTAAGAATGTACTGTAAAGACCGGTTTTGTTTCATTCCGCGAGTATAAAAGCAGAGCGTACAGGCCGCTCCTCATCAGTTTGTTGCCTACTGTTGTATGGGTAGCATCGTATTCAATATGGCTTCTCCTAGTGGTACACCTGAAAATGTGGTAGATATTGAGAAGGAGATATCTGAGTTTTTAGATCTTCAAGGTCACCAGGAAGGAGGTGAACAAAACGTTTGCGGACAACTTCACGCCAGTAATAATGTTGAAGAAAAAGGTAAAAGAAGAAAGACTATACAAAAGAGAAAAAGGGATATTGAAGATAATATTTCTCCAAACATATTGAGTGAAGTATTTTTGCGAATATTTTACCCAATCTCTTCCAGTTTGGACAAAAGTGTTTTAATCGGTGTTATGAAATCGACAGATTATTCCCCTACTGTAATTTTAACTCATGGACCCAAAATGATTTTGTTTACGGACAGTGCTTGGGAATCATTTATGAAACACTTGCATCTGCTAGAATGCTATTTAAGTAGTAACATGTTTGGAAGAAAGACAAGATTAGGACTTTTGGATTCAAATGTGGAAATCGATATTATTAAACAACGTGGTGATCATCAGCTGCGGTTTAGAGACACAACAAGACATGATAACAAAATTCAACTTAATCGAGAGGAGTTTTTCATTTTAACTTGTGCTACTGAACCTATAACAAGATACTTGAGACAACTGGTGTTTTCAAGTTCGATTATTAAAGATTACCTGGAAGACACTTTGGACAAACAACCGGACGCACCTATATTATACGGACCTGTGGATACTTCTATATTTAATAGAGTTCCTCATGAAGTACAGATGTGGAGACAATTGGAAAAGTACGCTCAACTACATAAGAAATCAGTAAAACAAGAAGAAGAAGAAGATGGAGGAGAAGAATCAAGTGTTAGTGATGAAAACGAAAACAAGGAAAATATAAAGATGGAAACTTAAATGACAATGGTTAGTTTTTAAAACAATAACCAACATTTTGTGGGGTTAGGCCTATTGGGGACGGTGCCCACGTTAAATATACACCAACGCGCCAACAACTGTACGGCCTGGTATATAAAAGTAGTACCTACCGTGGTGTGGAAATCAGTTGACCTCCTGACTTCGTAATGAGCAGACGTGTGACCTTCAAAATGGACAAGGGAGAAGAAGAATAAGTAAAGTCCAAGCCTGGTATTATTGAGTTTCAAGCGTTTCGTGGTAATGATGATAGATTCATTATAAAAGAACTTGTGTTTTTGGACATGAATACAAGTGTTCCTTATTCATTTTTATCTAAACCACCATGTTCTTATTCGTCTTTAACTAGTAAAGCCGCTACTACCAACAGATGGATTTCAAAACACTTCCATCATATCGATTGGTATGATGGTTTTACAAGTTACACGGACTTGTATTACATTATGCATCACTTTTCAGACAAGTTTACCAATATTTACACAAAGGGGCTGGAAAAGAAAAGATGGATCGAAGGATTTACTCATGTTCCGGTTAATGATGTGGAATTGGATAAGAATTATCAATACATGCTGGAAACCATATGTATTTGTACAAAAAGCCCAGAACATGATAAAGATAGACATTGCGCTTTGAAAAATGCCTATAAACTAGCCTCTTACCTTCAAAGTGGGGAAGTGGGGAGTGGTGGGGGTAACGGAGAGTATATAAGTGAGGAGCAGACCGGGACCTGGCACGAGTATTACTCGAGATTTCGAGACGACAACATCTCCGAGCAAGAAGACGATCTGTAACCTGACCATGGCATCTCACCAGTTCCTTCAGACTTTGGTCGAGCAGTTCAATGCTCACTCCAAGTCAACAATATTACCTGTGAAGAAGTGCTCTGAACTAAAAGATGAAAAGCACTACATAATCCATGCTATGAAGAAGATGGAGACTACAGTTGGGGAAGCCATCTGCTGCAGTCTCAGCGAGGCACCGTTTACTCCGGGGGATGAGCCCAAGTTCCAGGTGTACCTGCCCAAGAGATTCGTCCATCTTCTACAAAACGAGGATCTCCGCTCCATTCAACCCGGCTGTCTATACCTGGTGTCCCACGGCTGCACGGGTAGCAATTCTACAGAGTTGACCATCCACATCGCTGACAAGCAGCAGTGTTAGATTTAAGTTTTATTATTGTACATATGTTATTGTAATGTTTTATAAATAAATAAATCATAAAAGACAAAAAAACAATAAAAAAAACAAAAAAAATGCAACATATCAATATGTGAAGTTTGTCACATATTGATATGTCGCTTTTTTTTTAACTTCGCGGGTGACCTTGACCTTTGACCTTTGCATTTCACAATTACCCCCACTACCGTAATTACCCCCACTACCGCACTAGGATTCAAACCTGCTTGGATGCGAAAAAACGGTCAGTCTGTTGCCAACTAACAAACGATGAGCACCTTGTACGAGCTTTACTTACAACGAGTTATAACTGATGCATCTTTATTCCAAACGGCTTTACAAGATAATATCCCTATAACAGTAAATCAGGATATCGAAGAGTACAAGAAAGATAATAGAGGGTATTCGGGATACTCCTGGTATAGGTTCCAAGACGGGGAAAAGTTTTGTAGGCCTTGTGGCGATGCTGCCGTCAGAGACCTTCGACGGTTCGTACAGGAAGGTGGTAGAAAACAGTTCGGATTTCTAGCACCGATGTTTAGATTTGAAAACTACAAGGACACCTGTGCTATTTGTTCCATCCCATTGTATCGATGGAAAAAATTTAGAAGTGTTTAATTGGATCTTCCATACCCCCACCACCATTACCCCCACCACTTTTTCATGTACCTCCAAACGCTGTGCCTCGGCCTCATTTCTACTCCAGCAGCCAACCTAGCAACATCAGGATGTCTCTCAACGTCAGTTGCGCAAGTTACGAGGAGGTGAGCATCAAGACTCAGCAGGAGCTAAACGACTTGTACAAGGAGTTGCAGCTGATGGTGGCACGAGGCTACCGTATAAACGTGCAAGTTTACGCTTGCAATATACGGAACACCCGGCAGCCAAAGGAAGAGCCTGGACACTCCTCGTCAGCTTCCTCACCGACGTCCATGAAGACCGAGCCGGACAACTTAGATTACTTTAGCTGACTAGCAGTTGTATTTCTTGTTCTAACCATTGTAGAATATGTTTATTTTTTCATTATATTAAAGAAGTAGAAGAGCAAAAACACCTATCTTGTTACTGACATATGAGCTCAGTAACAAGATAGGTTTTTTTAAAACACGGTTTGAATGACCTTGAAACTTCCCCCTCCACTGCTTTGCTACCCCCACCACATGACTATTGATGTACATGGCACATCACAATTGGAAACCTCATTCCATCTTCAACACCCAAACCGACAACATCAACAATGGCAAACCTACCAACGGATAAAACATGTCCTCACGTTTGCTGTGACTTCGTCCACGAGTTGGAGAAAAGGATGCAGGAGAGGGCGATACGAAGAAAGCAGATCCACTCAGAAAATATCATGATAGTCAACGGCTATCTTTTATTGTTCGGCCTTATTATGGTTGTACTTTTCATACTGTATGGCATAGTCACATGTGTCGGCAAGGTTGCAGAAGAAAACGCTCGCCACCATCAATTGGAAAGTTTCAATGTTACTTTGTAGGTTTTCCTTTTTTTTAAAACTCCGCTTGGATGACCTTGAAAATTCCCCCACTACTCCACTACACCCCCCACCACTTCACCATGTACCTGCATGAGCATCACATCAACCGTCATTCCTTGTCCGACAAGCAACCATGGCAGACAACAACACCATCAGCCAAGCTGACTCCACTACTGATGTCGGTACAAGTACGGGTTGGACACTGTCGATCGATAGTGTACACTATTTGGAAACAATTTGCAAACGGATGAAGGAAATACTGCGGGACAACCCTGGGATCATAATACAAATGAATTTAAATTATGATTGGTCCCAAGTTAGAATGCAAGGGGACGATAACAACGGTCAACAATCTCCACAATATTCGCCGATGTCCCCGATCTACCCTTACGGCGAGTCTGACGTTGATGAAGATGAGGCTAATGAGGATGTGGGGGACAACGAGGCTGAAGAGGAGTAACCTTCATTCCTTTTTTTAAAAAACCCAAATTGGATGACCTTGAGAATTCCCCCTCCACTATTTCCTTTTTTTAAAACCAAAATTAAATGACCTTGAAAATACCCCCTCCACATACTTTTGGTTTACCCCCTCTACTTTTCAATACAGTTACCACAGTCTGTAGCTCACATCATTCCTTGCTTAGCTATCATGGCGGACAGCACTCTTTCTCGAGTTGACTCCACTACGGATGAAGAATGGCCATTTTCCTGGAATGTTCATCTGCAAGACTCGGCAGAAGTGGATATGTTGCATGAGAAATTGGTGTATGTATTAAACGAAAACCCCAACATTGAATGTAGAATGACTATGGATTTCGATGCGACAGGGGTCACACTCAACCTTCCACTTCCAGCCAGCCTGAGCCTCAGCTTCAGCCAAAGAACTTTACACATCTTTACACTCCAATACGGCCGGAGGATGTGGTTATCAGCGAGGCAGACTCAACTACAAGTTATATTGAGCCAACAAATTGGAAGCTTGTTGTTGACACCTTACACAAGGTCGACTTAGTATGTGACAAATTAAAGGAATTGATGATGCAAGATCCTGGTCTTCGTTTTAAAATTGATTTGTTTTTCATCTGGGGAGCACCTGCGCGGGACTCTTCGTCTGACAGCTCTCCAAGTACAACGGACGAGGAGGAGGAGGAGGACGACTAGTTATCTTTTTTAAAACTCCGTTTGGATGGCCTTGACCTTTCCCCCTCCACTGAGTTTATTTAAGGTGCACTCTCAATGACTGCAGCATCATTTCATCGCGCACCTTCACCACAGCAACATGGAGAGTCAACTCAACTACTGTTGCGAACAGAAATGTTTTTCATGGCCAAATGACATTGATGTTGCGGATGGTCTGGCATGCAGAACATGTGAAGCTTTTGGTCAGTGCATGTGTAAGTGCAAGTCTTGGAAGAAGCCGAAACCAGAGTTGAAGACATTCCATGTGTACCAGATGAGAGGGTATAAGTACACTTGTTGCCCTGAACGTTGCATTGAATTCACACTAAAACAGCTAACTGGCTGCAAATTGTGCAACAATCATTTTGCAGGTTTTTGCAAACATTATTTGGGAGCCTGTCAGTACAGATCAACTTGGCATACAGAAGCACTCACTATCAATGAAATCGCTATAGATACACAAGAGTAGTCTTTCTACTCTTTGACTTTTTTTAAAACTCCATTTGAATGACCTTGACCTTTCCCCCTCCACTCACCTTAGTTTATATAAACCCCATTCCCACTGACCACAGCATCACTTCATCGTGCTCCCTCGTCAAAGCAGCATCAACTATGGAAAGTAAGCGCATCTCATGTTGCGAGCATAGGTGTTTGGAGATACAAGGCGTCACGTATTGTGCAAAGAAGCGTTGGGAGGAAGAGACGGGGACAACCTATTGCTGTGAGGATGAGTGTTTCCTCTTACCAAAGTGGCAAGTGGATGGGCTGGCCTGCCGGCAATGTGAATGCTTCGGATGTTGCAGGTGTAGATGCAAGAACCAACAGCTGCCACCACCGGTACTACAAACTTTCAAAATCTACAAATCCAAGTACTTTTATACTTGTTGTCCGCAGCGGTGTATTAAGTTTCACTTCTCCAATCTTACCAATTGTCGGAAGTGCTACGGACAACCTGATGGGTGGTGCACCTGTTTTCTGGACTCCTGCCGCTACAGATCGGATTGGTTTACAGATCCGTTAGAAATTGATGAAGTCGCCCAGGAAGCACAAGAGTAGTCTTTCTACTCTTTCACTTTTTTAAAACTCCATTTGGATGACCTTGAGATTTCCCCCTCCACTTCCCCATATACCTAGAGTACACAGAGCCTGACAGTCAGTCACTCGGTGGCTGTCGTGGGGTGCGCATCGGTGTCGGCGCTCCGTTGTTAAGTTTTCAAGGTCACAGTAATATCAAATTGTTGGTGTTTTGCTGGTTCAAGGTCACCTGAGGGATAACCGATTGCCCATTTAGGCAGAGTCATGTCAAAAACTCGAGTTTAACTTGGCACTTTTGCCGTTTCTCGTCGAAAATTCGTTCCAAGTGGTCAAGGTCACTGGGACTCGGACTGAAACTCGGAGCGTAGTGCGAGAAACGGCAAAAGTGCCAAAAAATTTAAAGTTTCGGCGTGACCTTGACCTTAGTGGCGTCGGTGACGTCATTTTGATGACGTAAGGGGTGATGACGTCATCGGCACGTCATTTCTGTGACGTCATGGGTGTGACGTCATCGAAATGACGTCATTGGTGATGACGTCATCGATTGCGTCATCGATGACGTCATCGATTGCGTCATCGGTGACGTCATCGATGACGTCATCGGTGATGTCATTGACCTCGATGACGTCATCCCTCAGGTGACCTTGAACTGGCCCAGCATCCCCAATTTCACACTACTTATATATATATATATATATATATATATATATATATATATATATATATATATATATATATATATATATATATATATATATATTGTTAGCAGTAAATAATATTTACAAAGTTACTAGTAACATAATTTAGTTGTAACCTAAAAGAGCGATTGTGAAAATCACTTAAGGATGTCTTTACCTTCAGTACTGCTGCGCTGTTAATGGTGTAAAGATCTCTATCTTTACTAGGCCTATAGGATATTGTATTCAGTACGATAAAAGATACAGGGTGATTCACGAAGATATGGTGGAAATTTGGAAACTGAAGCTAATTGTAAAAAAGGAAAAAAGTTAAATAACCGTTGATACAATTATTTGATTTTCATTTCCAAATCAAATGCCATTTAATATCTGTAAATGCAAAAAAAGGTAAAAACGGTAAATTTTCTAAAATAATTAAAAGTTTGAAAAAAATATCAACACAATTATATCAAGATTAAAAGTGGCACAAACATCAGATGAATAGTAATGTACTGTGGTTTTTCTCACGAGTGCAAATGTGTAAATTTGCAATAATTAGGTTGAAGAAAATCAAGTCTTCCTTAGAAACATCCTAAATCCCAATAAACAATTTTTTAATCAAGGTATCCTGAATCATCGGATCGCTTGGAATTAAAATTATTGATACATTTTAGTAAGAAGTGAGCAAAAGCGAGCAACCGGTGGAAAAGCATAAGAGCGACGGCGACGAGACGAAATTCAAACTAGACCTGACAACGGAAGGTGTCGGATGTCAACTCATTAACGGCGCTGCTATCATTTCAGTTGATTGGAGAGCGGGAAACATGTAAATAATGGAGATGTGTGGGGGAGCACAAAGCGGAGGTCTCATCATCGAACTCGACAACGCCGCGACGCGACAACGCGAAAACGCAACAACGCGACAACCCAGATAACTATAGAGTTGGCTTATCGACAAAACTTTGCAGTGGTTTGACTACAGTATTGAAAACGAAACAACACGGATAACTATAGAAATGGCTTATCCACAAACCTTTGCAGTGGTTTGACTACAGTAGTGACAACGCAACAGCTCGGCTAACTATAGAGTCAGCTTATCGACTAACCTTTGTGGTGGTTTGACTACAGTAGTGACAACGCAACAACACGGATAACTATAGAGTCGGCTTATCAACTAACCTATATTTTGGTTTGACTGTTTGACTACAGTAATGCCAACACGGATAACTACATATAGAGTTGGCTTATCGACAAACCTTTGCAGTTGTTTGACTACAGTAGTGACAACGCAACAACACGGATAACTATAGAGTCAGCTTATCGACAAACCTTTGCAGTGGTTTGACTACAGTATTGAAAACGAAACAACACGGATAACTATAGAAATGGCTTATCCACAAACCTTTGCAGTGGTTTGACTACAGTAGTGACAACGCAACAGCTCGGCTAACTATAGAGTCAGCTTATCGACTAACCTTTGTGGTGGTTTGACTACAGTAGTGACAACGCAACAACACGGATAACTATAGAGTCGGCTTATCAACTAACCTTTATTTTGGTTTGACTGTTTGACTACAGTAGTGCCAACACGGATAACTACATATAGAGTTGGCTTATCGACAAACCTTTGCAGTTGTTTGACTACAGTAGTGACAACGCAACAACACGGCTAACTATAGAGTCAGCTTATCGACTAACCTTTGTGGTGGTTTGACTACAGTCGTGACATCGCTACAAAACGGATAACTATAGAGTCGGCTTATCAACTTTATGGTGGTTTGACTGTTTGACGACGGTAGTGACAACGCTACAACCCGGATAACTATAGAATCGGCTTCCCTAAAAACATTCGCGGAATTTTGACTACAGTCATGACAACGCGACAATTCGGATAACTACAGAGTCGGCTTCTCTACAAATTTTCATTTTTGTTGGATCA